>JASPKZ010001536.1:0-23725 GCA_030220185.1 Diploptera punctata
TAGAAATGTGTTTTTCAATTAAGTCACTAATAAAGATATTTACGGGGGTTGTTTCCTAAAAAAATAATTAACTATAATGAGGTTTAATATACAGTTTGATGTGTTTTATTTTTCTCTCCACTAGAGTGAATTAACAATATTGCATTCCTATTTGGCAATAAATAATATGATCTAGTTGCAGTGGATGAACAAATGAAACATAACCAAACATTTCTCATTTCTTTTCAGACATTGCCGTTTACATTAAATATGTAAATATTTTAAAATAACTACATTTAAATAATGATTTGTGAGTAAACAGCTTAATTTTGTTCCGTAAATAGTCCTAACAAATACCAATCTTGATTTCTAAATCATCTAGATAATTTGGAAATCACTCGTGGCTTTATTTATGAAAATTGTTGCATTGTAAATTACATTAAACTGGATTTATTTGGATTTTTTAATGTTTAACTTCATGGATATTTAACTGTATAAAACACTGGCTCTTCCAACTCTTTTGTATGTTAGCGAAGTATGGACGTTGAAACAGAAAGATATACAGAGACTTAGATCTGCTGAAATGAGATACCTTCGGAGGACTGCAGGATACACACTAGTAGATCACAAAAAAATAATGAAGACATCTTAGAAGAATTACACATGGATACTTTAGAAAACAAAATTTCTGATTATAAGTCAAGATGGATGCAACATGTTCATCGAATGGAAGACCACAGGATATCCAAACAATTGTTAAGATATCAACCTGCAGGAAGAAGAAGAAGGCCAGGCGTCCAGTCAAAAGACTTCTAGATGGTGTTTCTCTTGAGGGCCGAAACAGGTTAACAAATGGCCTAAATTAGTGAATGTACTATGATGATGATGATGATATATTTAACTAATTTCTCGATGTTATTTATCTCTATTTTTATACTTTTTTTCTAACAATAAACATTTAGAAGGCAACTTCTGAAGAACTAACAGGTGAAAGAAAAATGGAATTGAATTGGCATCTATAGAAACATTCTTTTATAATAAACCTTCTAAATAGTACCGTTACATTTGGGTCAAATTGTTGTGATACGTAAACAAATAATTGTGTTTAACTCCGTTGGTTATGACGTTTATTTTAATTATTTACAAACTATTCTACCTTTTGTGTTTGCCAGGACAATCTGACGTTTTAACCCTTGGTATTTGTTGAAAGTGCCTCATCATCTCGACAAACTCTACAGGTATTATACAACATTATCAAAGGGTGCATCATTACTCTTCTTATAACTGGATTAAAAATCGATTCTCCTTCAAACGGTCGGAACAAGGTGCAACAGTACATGCTTCATACGATGCTGTTGTGTAAATAATACAATTTTTTTAATTCATATCTTTTAAAAGTCCTGTTGTACACCCAGAGAAATTTAATGTTATTCATTATTTCATATGAAAGTAACAGATGAAATCCTCCATCACGCAATAATTCCAAACAAAATCTTGGGATGTTTAAACAATATTGTTGGAAAAAATAAAAATTTAAGATTAGATACAAAAGTAAAAATTTACAAATCTGTCGTAAACACCACTTCTAACATGTGGTTGTGAATGCCGAACAGAAAACTCTTCTTCTTCTTCTTCTTAAAATTATTATATATTTGTTGAGAGTAGCTTAATTCCTACTTTATTCCCAATCTTGGGGTGTGGATACCGTTTCTTCGAGGGAAAAGATAAACAGATAGATAGATAGATAGATAGATAGATAGATAGATAGATAGATAGATAGATAGATAGTAGATAGATAGATAGATATGTGATAAGATATGCAGATAGATATAGATAGAGATATATGATAGATAGATAGAAGATAGATAGATAGATAGATAGATAGCTAGATAGATAGATAGATAGATAGATAGATTAGATAGATAGATAGATAGGATAGATAGATAGATAGATAGATAGATAGATAGATAGATAGATAGATAGATAGATAGATAGATAGATAGATAGATAGATAGATAGATAGATAGATAGATAGATAGATAGATAGATAGATAGATAGATAGATGATAGAATAGATAGATAGATAGATAGATAGTATATATATATATAGATAGATATAGATAGATATAGATAGATATAGATAGATAGATAGATATAGATAGATATAGATAGATATAGATAGATATGATAGATATAGATAGATATAGATAGATATAGATAGATATAGATAGATATAGATAGATAGATTGAGAGAGAGAGAGAGAGGAGGGAGAGAGGGAGGGAGAAAAGGATTATTTACTGAAACACCTATTTGTATAGAAATAAATAATGGACTTACAAAAGTTATACAAGACATTAATTTCCTGTACATAAATCAAAACTATCTTTTACTTTCCGTTATTTCACAGTGATATGTGTAATAAAAATAGCAGAGATGTTGAAGTGAGTTATAAATATCTTCTTAGTATCTATTATTACACCATCTATTAACAAAAAATATACAATAAGTTATAGAGATTTTATAAAAAGAATTAATAATACTAATATGGTATCACCAACATATCACATTTCAAGGTTTTGCACGATTCGCTTCTCTTCGCATATATATGAAATACGATAGTTTATTACATTAACAATGTTTTTTTGCTAACATGGAGTAAAGAGACAACAACCATCACTAATACCTGTCAACACGTTCATAAGGGTCAGATTTGTACAGCTGATAAATGTTTTTATATTATGAATAGTTTATTTAATAATAAGAAAACACGTTATTAACAGCGAATGAACACACTACACGATGGAAAAAATGTGACGATCAAGTTTCACACTGACATTAATTTTTTAATTCATTTAATGGTGATAACACATTACTTAATTTAAACGTATATTCAGAAATATTTTCATTTAATAGCTGATTCATATCAGTTTTCCTAAACTGATTTCGAAACATGAGAAATAATAGACATGGAAAAATATGATATTGATATGATTGAAGAAAAATAGTAGTAACAGGACTTTATTAGACTAAAAGAAGGATATATACAATGTTATTTACAAATATGGGTCGCACGGGCAGTAAGCCGTACGTGGTGATTGGCAGTGCCGTAGGACCATAAAGTAATATTTGATAATAGTATAAAGAAAAACAAAAACAAAACAATAATATTACAATTACATAAAGAAAACACAATAATATTACAATTACATAATAATACAATAACATTATACATCAATTAAGTTATGTAGAATTATTAAGAATTAATGGTATTGCATTTTGATAACATGTATTTGTTAATGAATGAGTGTTGTTGTCTTATTTTTCGCGTTTTGTCCAGAAATTTATCGAAGTTTATCCAATTTTCTGGATTTACCATCAACTCGTAGCATGCCAATATTTCACCATTTGAATTTAGAAATCTTTCCGGTAATGACGTCTCCAATATTCTAAATCGTTACATTTTCTTAATATATGTATCTCGTCTTCAAAGCTCCCGCACATTGGACATATTCGCACATCGTGATCGTCGCTAATTTTTAGAAATTTCCATGCCCCTAGCCTAAACCAAGCAAGCCCTGGTCTTTAAATTCTAGGCTGAGTATATAAGATTCTTTCCCCCAAAATAGAAGTGGTTTGGACATGTAAGAAGGATGATGACAGACAGGATCACCGAAGATGATACTGGAGTGGATGACGGAAGGCACACGAGGAAGTTGAAGACCTAAGAACTTCTAGATGGGTGCAAGAAAAATTAGCGTGAAAGATGATGCAGAGGGTAGAGAGTTTTGGAAGACCTTAACTAGGTTGTGGGAAAATCATTGTATTGTGAAATTGTGAAAGAACTCTTAGATAAAAATTATTACTGTTAGTAGGCGTATTATTTCATAGTACGAGGAGAGATGCATGCTATTGTGCATTACAGGGATTCTTATCGCCCCAAATTTTCTCAAAAAACGTTAAACTGGAAATATATAAAACTGTTATTCTCCCAGTTATAGTATATGGATGCAAAACATAGACTCTTATTTTAAGGGATGAGAAAAAAAATCACGAGTATTTGAGAAAAAAAGTCAGCAAAGATTTTGGACGAAAGAGAGATGAACAGACAGGCGAATGGAGAAAAACTACTTAAATGAGCAACATCATCTTTATAGAAAGCCAGATATAATAAGAGTCTACCGCAGTGTGTTTCGATGTAGCGTGCTGCCTTGTCATGCAGCGGGCCCGGATTCGATTCCCGGTCGGGACAGGCTCCTGGGTGAGGTTTTTTTCGGGGTTTTTCCATACCTGTAAGACAAATGTCAGGAAAGCTTAGGGTCCAACGGTTCCCGAAAATCATCTGGCCATTATCATCATCCTTCACCGGTGTGGAAAGCAAAGGGAAGCTACAACAGCTATAATTCCCTAGCAAAGCTGCAAAACATAACATGAAAATGCTATGATTGCAGTGAAATACCTGCCCTCCTGCAGAATTACTATGGATGGGATATAATAAGAACAATTAAGTCTCGGAGACTGCGATGAACAGGGCATGTGGTACGAATGGGGAATGAAAAAGGGGCATGGAAACTTATTGTAGGAATACCAGAGGGGAAACATCCAGTTGGTGGATCAAGAATGAGGTGGGGAGAATAATATTAATCATAATTTGAGGGGAATTTATGGTAATCGGAGGAAATTCAGAAGACCTACAAATAAATAACATGATAATTAAACGTGTTGAAGAATTTAAATATCTTGGATCTATAATAGATAAATCTGGTACTTGTGAAAAATATATTATTAACAGAGTAAATTGTGCAAAGGATGGCGATTAGATCCCTGAATGGTATTTTATGGAATAGAAATTTGACCAGAAAAAAACAAAAAAGGGATTATACAGACAATAATAGAAAGTATACTTACATATGGATCAGAAAGCTGGACAATAAATGAAAGGATTGCAGAAAAGAATCTTGGCTACAGAAATGGATGGATTACGGAGAAGTATGAGAATATCCAGGCTACAACATATTCGAAATACATATATCAGACAAGAAATGGATGCACAAGAAAACTGTTATCGAGAGGATAACAAAGAGAGCTGTACAATGGTATGGACATATACAAAGGATGCCGGAAGAACCAGTGGCCTAAACAGATGTTGGATTGGATGGTAACAGGCAGAAGGAGAAGGGGAAGAAGTAGAAGAGCATGGTATGAGGGAATATATGATGCCATGATGAAGAGGGGTATGGGAGATGGACAATGGGAAGATAGGAATCTCTGGAAAGCAGGAATCAAAGGCAAACTGCTGTAAAGTGGAAAGCCTGTATTAAGTATTAAGTACGTAAATAATTTGAGGGAAGTAGGCCTACATTATAGGGGATATTATTGGAAATCATTAGCTCAGAGCAGAGATATATAGGGAGGTTCTGTATTACCAGTGGGTTAGTTATTATTTCATATGTATTGTACTGCTGCGAATTAAGCAAGTTCAATGAATAATTGAGTACACACTTGAAGGTTAAAGCCAGACTCCACTTCCGGACACTAAGAGCAGCCAGTTTCTTAATGAACCCGAAGAGCATTTAAAATGGATCAACCTCTGCAAACCTGTCACCGTTGCAAATGCAAGTTATTAATTATAAGGAAAATGGCCGTCCTCTTTTGAACGTTATTGTTTAACAGCATGAGAAGTGGCTGGCGATTATTCAACGTTTCACATTTTGACTGCACATTCTTGTACATGGACTATATATTTCAGAGTAGCCGCCACACCCGCAACATCACATCTCCGGTACAAGATGAATAATTCCTTCACTTGTCATTGTGGCCATGGAACATAAACCTAACCGGACAAATCAACTCCCTCTCCTAAGTGAATCCGGAATGTCCAATATATTTCATATTTAAATACTGCTCTTCAGTGGCATGGCGTATAGTCCTTCCGGGATTCACGGGACACTATTACTACTTATAAAGTAGTTTTTCTAACTATTTACTGAATATGTTTACTTATTAGCCTCAAAAGAATTTTTATAAATATTTGTGCAAAATTTGACGCCGGGATTTATTTGTCGTATAAGGTGTCATTATTATTATTATTATTATTATTATTATTATTGTTATTATTATTATTATTATTAAAATAAACCTCTGTCACAAGTGTTAAATTTTAATTACCTAGGTTATGAATTGTCTTTAGGAAATGGAAATCCAAAGGATGCACCACAAATTGGACCACATAAGAAGTGAAGGAACAAGAAGTGAATTAGAAACATTTTCAATAAATGATAGAATTCAACAGCACCGCGTCGGCTGGGAAGAGCATGTTCAGAGAACGAAAGAAACAAGATTTCCCCAAGATAGCATATCATTATAAACCAAAGGGATTAAGGGATGTAGGAAGACATAGGAAGAGATGGAAGGAATCATTGTGAATTCGGAACAGGCGAGTCTCCTAAACCTTGAAGTGAAGATTATTATTATCTTATTATTATTATTATTATTATTATTATTATTATTATTATTATTATTATTACTACTACTACTACTACTATTATTACTATATAATAAGAAACAGTATAATTAAACCAAAGTTGAATATTCAAACTTTAATTATGAATTGCATAAAAAGATAAATCACTACAAGAAAGTAAAATCCATACAGCCGAGATGAAATTTTTAAGAAGATTAAATGTGTACTAGAATGGAGCAGATAAGAAACGATGATATTCGTGAAGATCTACTCCATAAAAGAAAATATATCTAATATCAAGAAACAGTGGAAAGAGCATGTTTAAAGAATAGAAGAGTGTAGATTACCAAAGAAAATCTTACATTTTCCGAGAGGAAGAAGAGTTATCAGACGTCCTCGGAAGAGATGGTCTTAGATCTATTACTGAAGACGTAACAGGCAATCAATGCCTAAACAGGAAGTGAAGAAAACATTTAAAATGTGAAAAGAATGACAGATGACAGATTCCCAAGAAGAACACAATAAAGTGTGCTACTTGGTAGAAGAAGAAGAGGGCGGCCAAAAATGACATGGATTAATGGTGTTTTGAACAGCACGAGGAGGAAAAAGGATTGTATGATGGGGAATGGAATGACAGAGAGATGTGGAGGAAAATGACACTAGATTAATTGGGCGCAGGAAGATGTTGTGAATCCTGCAAATTAAATAAAATAAATTATTAGTATTGTTATTATAAAAAAATCACGATAAAATGGAAGGTTAAAAATTCACTAAGATTTAAAATACTTTTTTGAAGAGAAAAATTATACGCTCATACCGGGACTTGAACCCGGGACCCTTGGTTCTCTAGACCAAGTGCTCTACCAACTGAGCTACCTGAGCAAGTACCGATCTAAACGCAAATCTCTCTCTCTATACATTGTAATTCCCATCCACCAAATGCTGTGAAGCCATGCTTCTATCTTGCAAATGGCGGCTCCTTTATTAAGAAGACATATTTGGGAATTATACATTACAGCCAGTACGGCTTTTTCCAAGTTTTTATTATTATCGTACATCTCAATGATGGATAAATCATATTTGAAGAGAAAAATTATACGCTCAGACCGGGACTTGAACCCGGGACCCTTGGTTCTCTAGACCAAGTGCTCTACCAACTGAGCTACCTGAGCAAGTGTAATGTATAATTCCCAAATATGTCTTCTTAATAAAGGAGCCGCCATTTGCAAGATAGAAGCATGGCTTCACAGCATTTGGTGGATGGGAATTACAATGTATAGAGAGAGAGATTTGCGTTTAGATCGGTACTTGCTCAGGTAGCTCAGTTGGTAGAGCACTTGGTCTAGAGAACCAAGGGTCCCGGGTTCAAGTCCCGGTCTGAGCGTATAATTTTTCTCTTCAAATATGATTTATCCATCATTGAGATGTACGAAATCAATAATAAAATACTTTTATTCTTTCAGTTATATGAAATAGATGGAAAGCATGATCTCTTACTTCAAGGAATGAGAAAACATTACGAGTATTTTGAGAATATAGTTCTTAAAAAATGTTTGGAGCAAAGAGAGGTAAAAAACAGATAACACTGGTCAACATGATTTTTGTCTCATGAGTACCAATAGTTGTACTTAATGCAGTTTTTTATCGTGTTTTCAAATATGTATTCGGAATTTCTCCATCACCCACAGTTTTTTTATTTCAGTTTTAATTATGGATTTCAATAATTATTTTTTAATAAACTTTTTTCGTCCATTTGTCCATTGTAAAATAAAACCAAATGTGCTAACTCAGGAGATTTCAACTATGGAAAAGAAATATCAAGGCAAATTGAATCAGAATATGATGGCCGATGATTGTGGACCATAAAGAGGGATGCTCCACAGGCGACAATATAGCAGGACAATCGTCATTTATTTACTTTCTATGTTTCGAAATTATGTTGTAGTTACGAATGTAGAAAATATTGCAGTGTTTGAAATAATAAATTCCCGTCTCTCGGAAACATTGCTTGATGGAGAATAACCGATTTAATATTTGAATTCAGGAGAGAAAAAAATACTATCAGGAATCACATATTTATCCTTCCTGAGACAAAAAAAAAAGTTATTTTTTGTTGATCAGTGCTAGTTAAATGAAGAATACTACACAACAATGAGCTAGTCTACAGTTCTTTACGAGGAATCGATGTAATAAGAACAATTAGTCTTTTAGGCTACGATAGGCAGGTCACGTGGTACAAATGGGGAATGAAAGAGGGACAAGGAAACTCTTGTAAGATAACCAGAGGGAAAGCGCCCAGTTTGTAGAACAAGGGCAATGGGGAATAAAAGAGAGGCATGGAAACATTCTAGGAAAACCAAAAGGAAAGCGCCCAGTAGGTAGGCAAAAAAAATGAGATGGAAAAATAACATAAATTATGATTTGAGGGAAATAAATATACAGGGAATGATTGGAAAGCATTAGCTTAGGGTAGGGATGTATGGAGATGTTCGCGCGGTCAATAACCTTCGAGTTCGATAGTGCCAGTGAGTTAGAAGTTAAATTCATGAATAAACGTTCCTATTTTATCACTAGGTAAATTAATATAATTTAAATTATCAGTCTTAAATGTAAATACCACATCAGTTATTAAGAGGATTGAAAATCAAACCCTTAAATGTATGGCCATGTACAAAGAAGGGAAAATGAAAGATGGCCAAAAAAATATACCAATGGTCACCCCCTGAAAGAATAAACGTGGCAGACCAAGATGGAAATGGAAAACCTACGTCAGAACTATAATGGATGATACGAATTTGGAAGAGAGAGATTGGAATGGAAATGGAAACTGAAGACGACAAAACTATAAATGGGGGAAAGCCGGAGAAGAAGAAGATGAAATGTAAATATTTGTTAAAATATCGCTAGGCATGATGTGTGACTTTTTTTTTACGTTGGGAGTTCAATTCGGATCACCGGAGCTGTTTATAATTATATACCAAGAGAACGAAGATCACTGGGCCGTCCTATGAAACGCTGGAGGGAAAATTTTGTATAGGATCGTAACAGGCCTTGGCCTAATACTTGGACGGAAGAAGAAGAAGAAGAAGGGGTATAAACTGAAATATTTGAAATAACTTGAACACAGTGTGCTATTTCTTATTTTAAAATTTATCGTGAACCGATAAAGAGTCACAAATGTACACATAGCCATATGTTTAGGTGTCACATTCATTGTTTTTGTTTATAACATTAGATAATTGAATGTGTAGATGTATTGTCTTCTCTGTTGTTCTTACTCCTTCACATTCAGAGGCTGCAGCTGTAAGAGTACAGAAAATGTATTGAATGAAATATTGTGCTGACTCTGCTAGAGGATGTTTTTTGCTTCTGGATTTGTATAGACCTACTAAAAATTATATTGACCATTTAACTCATACCCCAAATGGGAGCCAATGACCAATCACATTTCAATTTTTTATTTACAACCAATCACAGTCGTGTTTCGCCTCGAATTTATCAACGTAAGTTTATCATATTAAAGAAAGCTCCTCCTTTTTAACATTCTGAATAGGTCATAGCATTGTTTTGCAGTGACTGACTCTCCAAGAAATACGGCTACCAGATTGTATATATAGTGCATGAATGTCGGCGGATAGCGCATGCGAGAGATAATATAAAACCATTTGTAGCAGTTGATCATGCCACAAAAAAAAAAAAAAAGAAACCACTGATTGCATTTTCTTAAACGAATTATTTTTCAAGAAATGACGTTGCACAAACATATAATAGACATATTTACATCATAGGACATCAGAAATTAATTAATACCTATAATATTGATTATAAATTTCTCCACTAGGGTGTATTTTTACAATATTGCGATCCTTTGGCAATCAATAATATGATCTGGTTGCAGTGATGAACAAAAGAAGCAAATGAAGCGTACAAATTGTTTCCCATTTGTTTTCAAACATCGCCGTTTATATTAATATATAAATATTTTAAAATAGCTATAGTTAAATAAAGATTTGTGAGTAAACATCTTAATTTTATTCGTTAAATAGTCCTTACAAATGCCACTCTTGATTTCCAAATTCACTCTTCACTTCGTGAGTCGTGAATTTATGGATAATTTGGAAATCACTCGCGGCATTACTCAATACCATTAATTATTAACAATTATATATAATTAATTAGTGTATAATGCTGTTGTGTTATTATTTATTGTAATATTAATGTGTTTTCTTTTTTATGTAATTGTAATGTTAATGTTTTTTTAAGTGTATAATGCTATTGTGTTATTACCTAATGTAATATTATTGTGTTTTCTTTATGTAATTGTTAATGTTATGTTTTTAGTGTATAATGCTATTGTGTTATTATTTAATTGTAATATTATTATTGTGTTTTCTTTATGTAATTTTAATGTTATTGCTATTGTGTTATTACTTAATTGTAATATTACTGTGTTTTCTTTATGTAATTGTAATGTTAATGTTTTTAGTGTATAATGCTATTGTGTTATTATTTAATTGTAATATTATTATTGTGTTTTCTTTATGTAATTTTAATGTTATTGCTATTGTGTTATTACTTAATTGTAATATTATTGTGTTTTAGTGTATAATGCTATTGTGTTATTATTTAATTGTAATATTATTATTGTGTTTTCTTTATGTAATTTTAATGTTATTGCTATTGTGTTATTACTTAATTGTAATATTATGTGTGTTTTTCTTATGTAATTGTTAATGTTAATGTTTTTAGTGTATAATGCTTATTGTGTTATTATTAATTGTAATATTATTATTGTGTTTTCTTTATGTAATTTTAATGTTATTGCTATTGTGTTATTACTTAATTGTAATATTATTGTGTTTTCTTTATGTAATTGTAATGTTAATGTTTTTAGTGTATAATGCTATTGTGTTATTATTTAATTGTAATATTTTTATTGTGTTTTCTTTATGTAGGCCCTAATTGTAATGTTATTGCTGTTTTTGTTTATTTTTCTTTACACTAGTACCAATTATTACTTTATTGTAACGGACTGTCAACAGCACGTACGGCTTACTGCCCGTGCGACCCATATTTGTAAATAATATTGTAAATATCTTACTTTTTGTCTAATAAAGTCCCTACTACTACTTATGAGTATTTAACTCATGCCCCAAATGCTAGTCAATGACGAATCACGTTTTTCAATGAATTTTGTTCTACAGCCAATGACAGTCGTGTTTTACCTCGCTCTTCATCGATTTCTCTTTATCAGCTCCTGCTTTTGTGATAAAGAAAGCTCCTCCTTTTTAATACTCTGAACAGCTCAGAACATTATTTTTCTCCAACAAATACATTCAATATAGCAAATAATGAACAGATTCCTTGATTTTAATGAGTTGTCTACTAAAAATATTAATTAATAACCTATAATGTTGATTATAATGTACATTTTGATGTGTTTCATTATATCTCCACTAGGGTGCATTCTTACAATATTGCGATCCTATTTGACAATAAATTATTTGATTAAGTTGCAGTGAATATACATAACCTCACGTTTCTGATTTGTTTTCAAACATCGCGGTTTACATTACATATATAAATATTTTTAAATAACTATATTTAAATAATGATTTGTGAGTAAACAGCTTAATTTTATTCGTTAAATAGTCATATAAAATGCCAATATTGATTTCCAAATCCTCTAGATAAATTCACGACTCGTGAATTTATCGATAATTTGGAAATCACTTGTGGCATTACTTATGACCAATACAAACATACATAAAGGATTACAAAAATAAAACACGTGCCGTTATTAAGTTGTCCTTAAATAACTAAGACTTCTTTTAAAACACCTTGTAGACCTTTCTGAACATGTTATTATTGCCTCACTCTGATGGTTTACCGTATATATAAAAGGGGGTGCCGCGCGGCAATGCTTGACATGCAGTGTTGTCACGTTTCTCATAGCGCTATGGGTGTTTATTACACAAGAACACAAGACATTGATTATATTTATGTTATTATTTATTTTTTATGTTATTGATTGGTATTGTTTAACCTTTAAAATTAAAATTATATGTGTATTCACTTATCAAATAATTTAAATCCTACATTATATAGCTTGTAGCTGTACATGAATTTAATATTCATACAACACCAAGTTGAAATAATAATAATAATAATAATAATAATAATAATAATTATTATTATTATTATTATTATTATTATTATTATTATTATTATTATTATTATTACTATTATTATTTACTGTTCGGTCTGAAATATTTTTCCATGGCCACACATGTTGAAATCACTTATATATTAAACAAATATATTATGCAGGTATTGTATTATTATTCGAGCTACATATCACGATAAATCACTGATAATTATAACAATTAATTACGGTATAGAATTTTATAACTGGGTCGGCTGCTCCACGTTCCGAGTTTTAATTGAAACTGAGGGAAGAATAGCAATGTGGCAACATCGTGGTAGTCGCGGCAGTGAGATCTTTGTATTTTAATAGCGTATAACAGCTGCGGGGAAACAAAGCGAGCCGCTTGTTAAGCATCATAGTGAGGAGAGCTATGTGTGTTATCATTTTGTCCATTTACATACTGACTCCCTACTGTGGTCTCGGGGTAGCGGCGCTACTTCATAAATCTGTTAGCCCCGGATCGTTCTCCGTCGGGACAAGTTTCATGGTTGACTTTTTTCGGTTTTTTGTTCTCACCTGGAAGACAAATGTCACGAAACGTTAAGGTCCAAACAGTGTCCGAACGTCATATGGTCATCATAATCAATATTATCATATTCGCCAGGTTTAGTATGAATGTGTGTGTGGTGAGTTTCGACTTAATGTTGTGTTGCCTCTGAGGAGGCCACATTCGGGGAGGGAGTCCATCTTCTTGTGTGGTCAAGAAAGTATGTGTGTGTCTGATCCATAGTTTAAGATCTCTCCCCCAACAGGTCGTGCTACTGTAAGGCTCGGGTGGAGTGTGGCATATAAAATTACCTACATAAGCTCTCCATACATCCTTATCCTGAGCTAATGTTTTCCAATAATCCCCTGTATAATCTACTTTCCTCAAATCATAGTCTACCAACTGGGCGTTTTCCCTCTGGTTTTCCTACAAGAACCTTCCATGCAAGTCTTTCATTCCCCATTCGTGCCACATGTCCTGCCCATCGCAATCTACGAGACTTAACTGTTCTTATTATATCTGGCGTCCTATAAAGGTCACGTAGTTCACTGTTATGTAGTATTCTCCATTCACCTGTCTCTTCACCTCTCTTTAGTCCAAAAATTTTCCTAAAACTTCTTCTTCTTCTTCCTCTACGCATGAAAGCTGGCAGCTTGTTGCGTGTTCATTCACTACAGGTCCTGGGTATGGTGACATCCTTCCATCGTAGTTGTGGTCTTCCTAATGGCCTTTTCTGCTGAGGTGCCCAGTCACGTACTCTCTTCACTAATCTGCTGTTCTCCATTCTATCTATGTGATCGTTCCAATTTAGTCTTCTATCATTCATCCAGAGGTTTATAGGTAGGTTCAATTTCACATTCTTCTCTAATAACAGAGCTGCGAATTTTCTCTCTCAGCTATTTTCCTACAAATTTCCTTAAAACTTTCATTTCGGTTGTTTCATTGATTTGTTTTGTTTTTACTCTAAAATACTCGTAATATTCTTTCCTCCTTTAAAGTGAGAGTCCATGTTTCGCCTCCATATAATATAACTAGTAGAATAACAGTTTTATATATTTTCAGTTTAATGTTTTTTGAAAGGAGTTGGGACATCAAGAGTCTCTGCAATGCATAATAGCACGCATTTCCAGAATTGAGCCTATGTTTAATTCCTTTGTTCATCTCATTCCTATCTGTGATTATTGTTCCTAGGTATTTGAATTCAGCAACTTCCTCAAAATTTCCCTCATTTGTCATTAGCTGTCTATTTCCATTATATAATGTATTTCTATGTGTGACATTATATTTAGTTTTATTGATATTTACTTCCAATCCCAATTTCTTAGTGTTACTCAGTAGTGTGTGCGTGTTGGCCTTTAGTATCTCCTCGCTATCGCACAATAGTACTACATCATCAGCATAAACTAACAGCTTATTAACAACATTGAGTTGTAGGCCTTCTTCATGCTCTAAAGATTTGATGGCAGCTCTAGTACAAAATTTAATAGTAGAGGGGATAGTACATCTCCTTGCTTCAACCCATTGCGGATTTCAAAAGTATCGAAAACTGTTTGCCTACACGCACCCTACTCTTTGTACCATTTAGACACATTCGTATAGGCCTAAGTCTAACTAACTTTTTAGGAATTCCGATCTCCAACAGGATACTCTATAAAAAAACTTACTTGAACCTCTCCCTCTTAATTGAATCGTATATCTTTTTGAAGTCTACATAGGCTCTACTTAATGTACAGTGCCATCATATTCCCATTTATTTTCTAAAATCTTCCAGATAATATATTTTTTTCAACTGATTATTATAACTAGACCTCGATTTTAGGCAAAATCCTATTTTGTTCCTAAAGATATAACATAAAATGAAGTTGTATTTACGTTTCAAATAGTTACACGATCAAAAATGGTGGTCCTATGTTGCCTAAAATTGCCTAAATTGTCGTTAGAACCTATTTTGCCTATTCCTAAAATTCCTATATTTTATCACTAAATCGAATAAAAAGTCTCTATTTCATTCTGAAAACTAAAATATTTACATATATGTTTTCATTATCTTGAACAGCATGTTCTTAAAAACTTTTCAAACAAAATCGGGATTTTAGGCGAGAAGATGTAATACAATTAACATGCCCCGAAAGACCTTTCTGAAAATCAGATGCACGGAACGCTATGTTAAACTCCCGGTTTATCAGAAAACATCTTCCTAGTTTGTGTATCACAAGGGGGGGGGTTGTTGTCCATTGACGGCTGGAAACAAAACTCGTTTCATTTTGTAAGAACATTGCATCATGCCGAAAGTTCAAACTTACAGGTCGTCTTTAATTAAATAGTGGATACGTTAGTTTCCCCATTTGCCTTCGAATTGATATAGTATATTACGATGCCAGGGTGGGAAGTGGTTTTACAGAATCGAGGAAAAATATTTAAAAACCGAGCGATAGCGAGGTTATTAATTTCCGAGATTCTGTAAAACACTTCACTAACGTGCGTTGTACATTATTTTTTGCTCGATGGTGTTTTCAAAATAATAGACCTAAATAATAGTAAAGTAATAACATCTTTGTCGGAAATATTTGCGTTCATTATAAACAATTGACTAACGATAACAGTGTGTAGTGTGGGCAATGTTTATTAGTTGAAACAACAGGAGGCCTTGAGAACAATACAATTGATAACATGGCCGCAAGTACGTATTGTTTTATATTGTTTCAAATAAAGTTCAATTCATTTAAAATGCAGCGATTTGTTTCGTATAATGTATATTAACACTACCTTTTGGATATTTTCTGTATATACATTGTACGTAGTACACATAGAGGGCAGTGGTTTTACTTACCGCACGTGGGTGTAAATGTAATATTACAGTTTGTTATTTAGGTTGGCAACCCCGAAATGTAGGAAGTTGAACTTTCAATAATGGTCGCCATTGCTGGTAAGTACGACAAAACGCACTATCGCGCAAAAAAGATTATATTGTGACGTTTGCAACAGACATATAAATTAATTTTGTTTCACATTTCCCTCTAAAGTTCGTACTTATTATTAACTCTGCGGACTTAATTATTTTTCTGTGTTTACACTTTTAAATGCACTAAACCAAGAATAAAAGTCAATGTTAATAATTATTTTATAATATGCTATATTAGTCCCGCGCCGTAGCCGAGCGGTTAAGGTAGGAAGCCTTGGCGCAGAGCTACGGGACTTGCGCTGGTTCGAGTCTCCATGGGGGAAGAAATTTTCTCATGGTATTTCGGCCAGTATGGGACCGGTGCCCACCCAGCATCGTGAGGCAATTGGGTAGCTACAATAAGTATCGGCTCCAGGATGAGGAACCAGCTATAACGGCTGGGGGACTCGACATGCTAACCACATGTCACCCCTACACTGGCTGTTGATCATCTACCTCTGTGATTGACACATGTGGATGTGAAGGGCCAGCAGCCGGCTGGTAAAAGGGCAACCGCTGAAAAGTGGAAAAGACCCTCAATCGGAAATATGCTATATTAAAGGACCGATAAAATGAAAAACGAAGATATAAGAACAGAACTTAATATATTTAATCTCTGTGAAAGAATAAAATATTATCAAAATGCTTATCTTCAGCACATATTACAAATGAATGAACAGCGCATACCAAGAAGAATGTATAATTATAAACCAAAAGGGAGAAGAATGTTGGGAAGACCATTGAAGAGATGGAAGGACCAATTCGACCTATAATGAGATCGGAACAGGCCATTGGGCTTAGGCCTAATACTTGTTATTGTTGATGATGATAATATACTATATTTAATATAATTTTATAAATTTGAAAATATATCAGTTAATCAAAATAATAATAATTAATAATAGCCTACACTTTTAATATAGACATAGAAAATAAATTATCAAAATTTTAAATATGTGGCACCATTCATAGAACACTAAAATATAAAAGCAGGAAGGATACAAGATTGAAGTTCTACAAAACAATGGCAGTATCGGTACTTTTATATGGTAGCGAGTCCTGGGTAACAAATAAGAGGAGTTCGAGTAGAATACAAAGTAAAGAAATTACTTTTCTAAGGAGGACCAAAGGATACACAAAATTGTACCACATAAGAAATGACGAAATAAGAAGTGAATTAAAAAATATATCCAATAAATTATAGAATTCAACAACACCGTGTCGGCTGGAAACAACATGTTCAGAGAATGGAAGAAATAAGATTGCCCTAGATAGCATATCATTATAAACCAAAGGGATTAAGGGATGTAGGAAGACGTAGGAATAGATGGAAGAAATCATTGTGAAATCGGAACAGGCGAATCGTCTAAACCTTGAAGTGAAGAAGATGATGATTTTTAATTGAAAAATGCGTACTGAAATTAATAATCCTGAACCTGTCTAACACACATTTTTAGAACTTATTTTGCATTGCTTTGGGCATCTAAAATAAGAGTATTAGAATCTAAAAATCCGAGGTCTACTTATCACTTCCATAGTAAATCCATTCATAGTAATTCTGCCCGAGAGCAGGTCTTTCACTGCAGTCATAGCATTTTCATGCTATGCTTTGTATGATGAAAGTTAAAAATTAAATTGTACCTGTTGGTAAGTGCCGTCGTCCTCAACTTTGTTAAAATATTGTATATAAAATTAACTGGAGCGCTTTCGGAAGTTATCTTCCATCTTCTGCAGGTTGAGTTTCCGTTACTTGTCGTTGTTGTGTACGGTGATGTATACTCCAACTGTTTGTAGCAGCTACTGACTTGTTTTTGACGATCTCGTATAATGGGTTTGACTAGGGTGCGTTCTCATTAAGAAGTGAGGTGTTGTTTGTTTCCTTTACAATTTCGAGATCTTCAAATATATTTATCCGAGCTGGAATATTTGCTCGGTGGATTATCGTGAGAGTGTTTTCAATTGTGTTCATTCGATGACCTGCGTTAATGAGATGTTTAGCATAGCTTGATTTATCACCCGCGTGTATGAATTTTACTAGTATTGATATATGCTTTGTAGCTTTACTGGGGAATTATAGGCGTGGTAGCTTCCCGTTGCTTTCCACACCGGTGAAGGATGATGATAAGGATGATGATGATGGCCGGATGATTTACAGGGACCCTAAGCTTCCTGACATTTGTCTTACAGGTGAGGAAAAACCCCGAAAAAATCCTCAGCCAGGAGGCTGTCCCGACCGGGGATCGAACGCGGACCCGCTGCGTGACAAGGCAGGACGCTATTTCGAGACCACAGCGGTGGACACTTATCGTCTATTTTCCAAAATTGCATTGCTTTCACATAGATAATTAACCCCTCAGGGGTCCTCATCTAGGGGATATGTGGATGGCGACCACAAGGTGCCCAAGCTGTGCAAAACATTTCTTCCACTTACTTGTGTTTTGCACTCTTTTAACTTTACTATCTAACCTCTCTTGGTTAACTCTTGTTTTTTCGACCCCGACGCTATTAGGGCATCCGAGGGCTAGGGAGTACTTCCTTTCTTCCATTTCTTCTTTCCTTTATTTTCTTTTCTTCTCCAGAAAAGCCTGACCAGAGGCTATAAGATGGCAGCCCCATCACTGGTCTTGCCTTCCTTTGGCCAGCAACCAATCAAAAGGACTATTATTATGCTTTCAAGTCTTATACGAGAATTTCCCATAAGGGAAAATTTTCTATAGGATCGTAACAGGCCATGGCCTAATACTTGAAAGGAAAAAGAAGAAAAGAAAAAAGAAGAATTATACTTAAGACCTAATATAATTAATCATTATGGCATTGGTTTTGATAAATAATTGCTCAGAGGCATTATCTGAAATGCATAAGGTTGTTACCGACAACGTACCGCATTAATTCTAAATTATAACATTATTCTCGGTTGACCTTTCTTTTAACAAAATGCGATTTGATCAAGTCTCAAACTAATTGTGATACAAATGGGAACTCATATTGCGCAAATCTCCACACGAAAACTATTTCCTGATGCAAGTCTAACTGAAGAGACGAAAATATTGATTCTAGATTAGGACCAGCTCCTACAAGGAGTCCATTTGTATTGTTGTGATTGGTATCTGCGGTGAATAGGTCTTTAAAAACCTGTCGATCATTTTATTGTGTAAGTTTGTGAGGGAATTCATTCCCTACTCTTGAGCTTCGAAGTTCATATCTGATTATTTGTCGTGTGTCGTGAGCGTTTCACGTGCCACATTTTCTTGCAGAACATTCAACTTGACAAAATAACATAATCACATCATGAAGACATTGTGTGTTATTAAATACTGCGTCAAATTGTTACAATGTCACTACACAATGACGTTTATTTGGTTCAGATTTCGAACTTATGTATGATCAGAAACACAAATACAAACTCTATGAAGGACAAAATTAATTCATCTCCTAATTATCATATTAACATTAAATTTAATATTAGTAGAGACTATTTAACTCATGCCCCAAATGGGAGTCAATGACCAATCACGTTTCAATGATTTCTGTTTTACAACCAATCAGAGTCGTGTTTCACGAAATATTTATCAGTGTTATAATTACCATATATTAAACAAAGCTCCTCGTTTTTAATATTCTGAACAGGTCTGACCGTTATTTTGCAGTGACTGAGCCTATGAAATACGGCTACCAGATTGTATATATAGTGCATACATGTCAACATTTGTAGCAATTTATTATACCACCAAAAAAAGAAACCACTGTTTGACTTTCTTAAATGTATTTTTTCCCAGGTAATAATCCAGAAAAATATAATTGTAATATTTACATCTATACGACATCAGAAATGAATTAAATACAGATTGATGTTTCATTTTTTCTCCACTAGAGAGCATTCTTACAATATTGCGTTCCTTTGGCAATAAATAGTATGATCTGGTTGCAGTGATAAACAAAAGAAGCAGTAGAAGCGTACCTATCGTTTCTCATTTGTTTTTCAAACATCGCCGTTTGCATTAAATATATAAATATTTTGAAATAACTACAGTTAAATAATGATTTGTGAGTAAACAGCTTAATTTTATTCGTTAAATAGTCCTAACAAATGCCACTCTTGATTTCCAAATTCTCTAGATAAATTCACTCTCACTTCGTGAGTCGTGAATTTATCGATAATTTGGAAATCACTCGTGAATTACTTATGATAATCTATGACGTTACAAGTAATAGACTGTACTGTGATTGGAATTCATTGTTTAAAGTATGCAACAAATTTACTGGTATTCATTATTTTTTCCAATAAAAGCAAATGTAATTTAAAATAAATCAAACATAGTCAATTATCAAAAGAAAATTAGCAGAATCAATATACTTCTCAACCGCAGACAAACATATCTCTGTAATTTTGGCATGAAAACATATTACTAGCAACCAGATCGGCGAAAAGTACAGTAGAGGTTTCAAACTTTTTATTAATGCTAATTTTTCTACGAGGTTTCAATACCCACTCTATTATACCTGCTTTCATATTATATTTTTTTATATTCAATGCACCTGGTTGTTACGAATTTCTGGTATCCTCTCCAGACATCGGCGTTTATTGTAACCCATTTCTAAGTTTGGGGCATCTGGAAGGCGGATTACGCTGCTCCAGTGATATAGGCCTATGATATATATTACACTGAGCAACAAAAAAGAAACTTTTTTTTTTGTCTCAGAAAGAAAAATATGTGATTCCGATAGTATTGTTTCTCCCGAATTCAAATATGATATCGGGTTTTCTCCATCACGCAAGGTTTCCGAGAGACAGGAATTTATAATTTCAACACTTTAATATTTTCTACATTCCTAACTACACAATATTCGAACATTCGGACTCACCTAGAAAGTAAGAAATGACGATTTTCTGTTATATTTCGTCTGTGGAGCATCTCTCTTGATGCCCAACAATAATCGGCCAGCATATTAGGATTACATTTGCCTTGATATCTCTTTTCCATAGCTGAAACAATTTGAGTTAGCTCATTGGTTTTATTTTACAATGGACAAATGGATGAAAAACGTTTATTAAAAATATTATTTAAATCCATTAATTGAAATTAAAAAAAAAAACTGTGGGTGATGGAGAATTTCGAATACATATTTGAAAACACGATAAAAACTGCATTAAGTGCAACTATTGGTACTCATGAGACAAAAATCATGTTGACCAGTGTTACAGGATATGATGATGGTAATGATGCGCCAAGAGAGGCCTTAATCCAAAACTTAATCTCATATATGCCTATATTATAAGTAGCTGAAGTTAAGAATGACAAAAAGAAATACTCCATAAACAGGATGGTAACAGACTAATCGATCTAATACTTCACAGGATGATGATGATTATTATTAAGATTAAGATTATTGTATTGGAAATTTTTAAAACAATACGGAGGAACTGAAATTAATATAAAATTCATAACGAATAATGTTACATTTTAACTTAACTATTATTATATTATTTGTGTTTGTGAAATATTGAATGAGTTAGTTCATTTCCTTAATTAATTCAGAATAATAGGCCGAAGGTTAATAATTCGTTGCATACTTTCAGTTTTACACTTTATTTTTAGTATTTATTTAAAGTTTCCCTGTAGTATTTTTTACTTCATTATCATTTGATAAAATATTTGGTAGCTGATATTTTTTATATGAACCTGCATTCATGTAAGGGTTCCCACAAATGTTCTTTCGGTTCTCGAACACGTGTAACTTGCGTTTAATAAACTTACAAACATGAAACGAGTACTAAATGGAAAGAGAAACTCGAAACGTTTTGCTTACAGTACCCTTATAGATGTTCAAAGTGAGCTCCGTTGGTAACACGACACACATCAAGCCTGTAGTCCATTTCCGCCTATCATATACTTACTACTCACTGGCACTGTCGAACCCGTAGGATCATGGCCGCGCGGACATAAGCTCTCCATACATGCCTATCCTGAGCTAATGCTTTCCAATCATTCCCTGTATAATCTACTTCCTTCAAATCATAGTTAATGTTATTCTCCCACCGTCAACGAGGGTGAAGAACTAAGATTAACTGTGTTTGTAATAGATTACTTTAGCAGAAAAGTATTGTGTATGAACACATCACAGAGTGGTGAAATAAAAAGAGGGAATTTGGGAATTGTGTGTGAATATTGTTGACACAGTTTTAATAATTGTAAACAGTATCTGATATCTCAGTCGTCCTAAATAATTTGCAGTGTTGTTTTATAGGAGGCATTTCGATAACTTATGTATAATCTTCTGCTTTCATATTTTAAAAACATTGAATATTTGTGAAGTAAAAAAAAATAAATTCGACCAGTTCCATTCCAGAGCCGTCAGTGACAGTAAAATATTATATTCAAGAATGAAAATAAAACAAATATTTGGAAGATAGGCATATTCCAAATAACAGAATACGTACTTCGATTTTTCTAAAATAAAAAAAATGACATGAATTGAAGATTTTCAGGAAATGTTTATCCTAAAAACGTAATACGAAGAAGAGGATAGAGAATAGGGATACGATTATATATTGCAGTTCTCTGAAAAATGTATGATAGATTATTCAAGAATTAAAATTTACCTACCTATCTTATTTATGTATATTATAAAATTATACAGGATGTAACTAAATACCCATTACAGACATTCAGAACGTGTAGTGGGGACCAAGATGGCTACGTTTAGCATAGCAATGCAACTCATACGTCCGAAACTTTAACGTTTTCCGCTACCTAAAAAAAAACACAACAGCACAACATACGTTGCTCTCTCCTGGCGCCTGCTGTAATCGTCAGCTTCACTTACAAGAAGGGCTACGAATGGTGAAGATAACCGACGTCTACACAGATTAGTACACCGTACCATGTTCGAGTATATACGATCACAATCCTTGGCCTCAACAGCCGCCGCAGCATAATCCCAGCGCCAGTAAGTCTTCCTCGATGTCCATAGAATCACGCTAAGTCAAGATTTCATGAGACCCACAGGTTCGGGGCCATGTCCGGAGAATGTGCCGTCAAGCAATAGAGCCTATCAACGTTTGCCATCGTTGGTCCTGATGATCTCGTACAAGCTACCTTCCCATTGCTCTAATCTTCACCTTACAGTAACACCATGTCGGCGTATTTCCAAACGTGTAGTTCACCGTGGTCAAACAGAATGTAGTATGCTTAGTACAGATAACAAAAACCAATTACAACACCAAGTACAACGCTCGCTGGCGGATCACAAATTCACTGAAGGTATGTGAAAACCTTAATCGCATGGGACATGAGGTATCGGTGAATGATTCCGATGAGGGTCTTTCCACTTTTCAGCGTTGCCCTTTTAACACCGGCTGCTGGCCCTTCACATCCCAGTGTCAATCAACAGAGGTAGATGATCAACAGCCCAGTGGGGTGACATGCGGTTAGCATGTCGAGTCCACCAGCCGTTATAGCTGGTTCCTCAACCTGGAGCCGCTATTATTCGCTACCATTGCCTCAACGATGCTGTGTGGGCACCGGGCCATACTGGCCGAAATACCATGGAGAAATTTCGTCCCATGGGAGACTTCGAACCAGCGCAAAAGTCAGTAGCGCTGCGCCAAGGCTTCCTACCTTAAAATGCTCGGTACGGCGCGGGACTCG
>JASPKZ010001537.1:0-11443 GCA_030220185.1 Diploptera punctata
TCGAAAATTCAAAAACTGTCAAAATACTATCTAGACACTGGTGTCCGGGATTTTAATGCAAAAAATCCGGTCTAATCCAAAATTTCAAAATTGAGTTTTCCAAGGTTATAGTCTTATGGTTAAACCAAAAAATGAGAAAATTTTCGAAAATTCAAAAACTGCAAAAATACTATCTAGAGACTGTGTCCGGGATTTATAATGCAAAAAATCCGGTCTAAATCCAAATTTCAAATTGAGTTTTCCAAGTTATAGTCACTTATAGTTAAACCAAAAAATTGTGAAAATTTTTCGAAAATTCAAAACTGCAAAAATACTATCTAGAGACTGTGTCCGGGATTTATAATGCAAAAAATCCGGTCTAAATCCAAAATTTCAAAATTGAGTTTTCCAAGGTTATAGTCTTATGGTTAAACTCAAAAAATGTCAAAATTTTCGAAAATTCAAAAACTGCAAAAATACTATCTAGAGACTGTGTCCGGGATTTATAATGCAAAAAATCCGGTCTAAATCCAAAATTTCAAAATTGAGTTTTCCAAGGTTATAGTCTTATGGTTAAACCAAAAAATGTCAAAATTTTCGAAAATTCAAAAACTGCAAAAATACTATCTAGAGACTGTGTCCGGGATTTATAATGCAAAAAATCCGGTCTAAATCCAAAATTTCAAAATTGAGTTTTCCAAGGTTATAGTCTTATGGTTAAACCAAAAAATGTCAAAATTTTCGAAAATTCAAAAACTGCAAAAATACTATCTAGAGACTGTGTCCGGGATTTATAATGCAAAAAATCCGGTCTAAATCCAAAATTTCAAAATTGAGTTTTCCAAGGTTATAGTCTTATGGTTAAACCAAAAAATGTCAAAATTTTCGAAAATTCAAAAACTGCAAAAATACTATCTAGAGACTGTGTCCGGGATTTATAATGCAAAAAATCCGGTCTAAATCCAAAATTTCAAAATTGAGTTTTCCAAGGTTATAGTCTTATGGTTAAACCAAAAAATGTCAAAATTTTCGAAAATTCAAAAACTGCAAAAATACTATCTAGAGACTGTGTCCGGGATTTATAATGCAAAAAATCCGGTCTAAATCCAAAATTTCAAAATTGAGTTTTCCAAGGTTATAGTCTTATGGTTAAACCAAAAAATGTGAAAATTTTCGAAAATTCAAAAACTGCAAAAATACTATCTAGAGACTGTGTCCGGGATTTATAATGCAAAAAATCGGTCTAAATCCAAAATTTCAAAATTGAGTTTTCCAAGGTTATAGTCTTATGGTTAAACCAAAAAATGTCAAAATTTTCGAAAATTCAAAAACTGCAAAAATACTATCTAGAGACTGTGTCCGGGATTTATAATGCAAAAAATCCGGTCTAAATCCAAAATTTCAAAATTGAGTTTTCCAAGGTTATAGTCTTATGGTTAAACAAAAAATGTCAAAATTTTCGAAAATTCAAAAACTGCAAAAATACTATCTAGAGACTGTGTCCGGGATTTATAATGCAAAAAATCCGGTCTAAATCCAAAATTTCAAAATTGAGTTTTCCAAGGTTATAGTCTTATGGTTAAAGCAAAAAATGTCAAAATTTTCGAAAATTCAAAAACTGCAAAAATACTATCTAGAGACTGTGTCCGGGATTTATAATGCAAAAAATCCGGTCTAAATCCAAAATTTCAAAATTGAGTTTTCCAAGGTTATAGTCTTATGGTTAAACCAAAAAATGTCAAAATTTTCGAAAATTCAAAAACTGCAAAAATACTATCTAGAGACTGTGTCCGGGATTTATAATGCAAAAAATCCGGTCTAAATCCAAAATTTCAAAATTGAGTTTTCCAAGGTTATAGTCTTATGGTTAAACCAAAAAATGTCAAAATTTTCGAAAATTCAAAAACTGCAAAAATACTATCTAGAGACTGTGTCCGGGATTTATAATGCAAAAAATCCGGTCTAAATCCAAAATTTCAAAATTGAGTTTTCCAAGGTTATAGACTTATGGTTAAACCAAAAAATGTCAAAATTTTCGAAAATTCAAAAACTGCAAAAATACTATCTAGAGACTGTGTCCGGGATTTATAATGCAAAAAATCCGGTCTAAATCCAAAATTTCAAAATTGGGTTTTCCAAGGTTATAGTCCTTATGGTTAAACCAAAAAATGTCAAAATTTTCGAAAATTCAAAAACTGCAAAAATACTATCTAGAGACTGTGTCCGGGATTTATAATGCAAAAATCCGGTCTAAATCCAAAATTTCAAAATTGAGTTTTCCAAGGTTATAGTCTTATGGTTAAACCAAAAAATGTCAAAATTTTCGAAAATTCAAAAACTGCAAAAATACTATCTAGAGACTGTGTCCGGGATTTATAATGCAAAAAATCCGGTCTAAATCCAAAATTTCAAAATTGAGTTTTCCAAGGTTATAGTCTTATGGTTAAACCAAAAAATATGAAAATTTTCGAAAATTGAAAAACTGCAAAAATACTATCTAGAGACTGTGTCCGGGATTTATAATGCAAAAAATCCGGTCTAAATCCAAAATTTCAAAATTGAGTTTTCCAAGGTTATAGTCTTATGGTTAAACCAAAAAATGTCAAAATTTTCGAAAATTCAAAAACTGCAAAAATACTATCTAGAGACTGTGTCCGGGATTTATAATGCAAAAAATCCGGTCTAAATCCAAAATTTCAAAATTGAGTTTTCCAAGGTTATAGTCTTATGGTTAAACCAAAAAATGTCAAAATTTTCGAAAATTCAAAAACTGCAAAAATACTATCTAGAGACTGTGTCCGGGATTTATAATGCAAAAAATCCGGTCTAAATCCAAAATTTCAAAATTGAGTTTTCCAAGTTTATAGTCTTATGGTTAAACCAAAAAATGTCAAAATTTTCGAAAATTCAAAAACTGCAAAAATACTATCTAGAGACTGTGTCCGGGATTTATAATGCAAAAAATCCGGTCTAAATCCAAAATTTCAAAATTGAGTTTTCCAAGGTTATAGTCTTATGGTTAAACCAAAAAATGTCAAAATTTTCGAAAATTCAAAAACTGCAAAAATACTATCTAGAGACTGTGTCCGGGATTTATAATGCAAAAAATCCGGTCTAAATCCAAAATTTCAAAATTGAGTTTTCCAAGGTTATAGACTTATGGTTAAACCAAAAAATGTCAAAATTTTCGAAAATTCAAAAACTGCAAAAATACTATCTAGAGACTGTGTCCGGGATTTATAATGCAAAAAATCCGGTCTAAATCCAAAATTTCAAAATTGAGTTTTCCAAGGTTATAGTCTTATGGTTAAACCAAAAAATGTCAAAATTTTCGAAAATTCAAAAACTGCAAAAATACTATCTAGAGACTGTGTCCGGGATTTATAATGCAAAAAATCCGGTCTAAATCCAAAATTTCAAAATTGAGTTTTCCAAGGTTATAGTCTTATGGTTAAACAAAAAATGTCAAAATTTTCGAAAATTCAAAAACTGCAAAAATACTATCTAGAGACTGTGTCCGGGATTTATAATGCAAAAAATCCGGTCTAAATCCAAAATTTCAAAATTGAGTTTTCCAAGGTCTTATGGTTAAACCAAAAAATGTCAAAATTTTCGAAAATTCAAAAACTGCAAAAATACTATCTAGAGACTGTGTCCGGGATTTATAATGCAAAAAATCCGGTCTAAATCCAAAATTTCAAAATTGAGTTTTCCAAGGTTATAGTCTTATGGTTAAACCAAAAAATGTGAAAATTTTCGAAAATTCAAAAACTGCAAAAATACTATCTAGAGACTGTGTCCGGGATTTATAATGCAAAAAATCCGGTCTAAATCCAAAATTTAAAAATTGAGTTTTCCAAGGTTATAGTCTTATGGTTAAACCAAAAAATGTGAAAATTTTCGAAAATTCAAAAACTGCAAAAATACTATCTAGAGACTGTGTCCGGGATTTATACTGCAAAAAATCCGGTCTAAATCCAAAATTTCAAAATTGAGTTTTCCAAGGTTATAGTCTTATGGTTAAACCAAAAAATGTGAAAATTTTCGAAAATTCAAAAACTGCAAAAATACTATCTAGAGACTGTGTCCGGGATTTATAATGCAAAAAATCCGGTCTAAATCCAAAATTTCAAAATTGAGTTTTCCAAGGTTATAGTCTTATGGTTAAACCAAAAAATGTGAAAATTTTCGAAAATTCAAAAACTGCAAAAATACTATCTAGAGACTGTGTCCGGGATTTATAATGCAAAAAATCCGGTCTAAATCCAAAATTTCAAAATTGAGTTTTCCAAGGTTATAGTCTTATGGTTAAACCAAAAAATGTCAAAATTTTCGAAAATTCAAAAACTGCAAAAATACTATCTAGAGACTGTGTCCGGGATTTATAATGCAAAAAATCCGGTCTAAATCCAAAATTTCAAAATTGAGTTTTCCAAGGTTATAGTCTTATGGTTAAACCAAAAAATGTCAAAATTTTCGAAAATTCAAAAACTGCAAAAATACTATCTAGAGACTGTGTCCGGGATTTATAATGCAAAAAATCCGGTCTAAATCCAAAATTTCAAAATTGAGTTTTCCAAGGTTATAGTCTTATGGTTAAACCAAAAAATGTGAAAATTTTCGAAAATTCAAAAACTGCAAAAATACTATCTAGAGACTGTGTCCGGGATTTATAATGCAAAAAATCCGATCTAAATCCAAAATTTCAAAATTGAGTTTTCCAAGGTTATAGTCTTATGGTTAAACCAAAAAATGTGAAAATTTTCGAAAATTCAAAAACTGCAAAAATACTATCTAGAGACTGTGTCCGGGATTTATAATGCAAAAAATCCGGTCTAAATCCAAAATTTCAAAATTGAGTTTTCCAAGGTTATAGTCTTATGGTTAAACCAAAAAATGTGAAAATTTTCGAAAATTCAAAAACTGCAAAAATACTATCTAGAGACTGTGTCCGGGATTTATAATGCAAAAATCCGGTCTAAATCCAAAATTTCAAAATTGAGTTTTCCAAGGTTATAGACTTATGGTTAAACCAAAAAATGTGAAAATTTTCGAAAATTCAAAAACTGCAAAAATACTATCTAGAGACTGTGTCCGGGATTTATAATGCAAAAAATCCGGTCTAAATCCAAAATTTCAAAATTGAGTTTTCCAAGGTTATAGTCTTATGGTTACACATATGAATCATGGGGTCTCACAGTAAATTTACAAAAAACAGAATATCTGGCAATAAATAGCAATGAAAGAGAAAACTTAGTATTGGAAGATGGAATCCAAATAAAGCAAGTGAAACAAACTAAATATTTGGGAATGATTATGGATAACATCGAAGGTATAGGCAAAGAGAACATAAAACATAGAATTGAATTGAGTAGCAAAATAATATCATCATTAAATTCCATATGGTGGGATAAGCATATTTGGAAAGACACAAAAAAATATATTGGTAAAACATTGGTGGAATCTGTTGCAATGTACGGAAGTGAGGTATGGACAATCAATAAGTACTACAAGAATAGACTAATAGCTCTAGAAATGGATTATTTACGAAGAAGTGCCAGAAAGTCTAAATTAGAACGTGTCACAAATAAAGAAATTAGAAACAAAATGGAAGCAGAAGAAGGCATAATTGAAAGAATTGAGGATAAGGAATTAAAGTGGTTAGGACATGTTTTAAGAATGGAAGATGAGCGATGGCCCAAGCAACTATATGAATGGCATCCTAACAGAAAGAAGAAAAGAGGAAGACCAAGGTTAACATGGAAGGAAAACATGAAGACAGTAATGCAAGCTAGAGGGCTAAGCATCGAAGATGCCCAAGACCGTAGGCTTTGGAGGTTTGGCACGGGAAGACGGCAGCAGCTGTAAAAACCCGAAGATAGATAGATAGTCTTATGGTTAAACCAAAAAATGTGAAAATTTTCGAAAATTCAAAAACTGCAAAAATACTATCTAGAGACTGTGTCCGGGATTTATAATGCAAAAAATCCGGTCTAAATCCAAAATTTCAAAATTGGGTTTTCCAAGGTTATAGTCCTATGGTTAAACCAAAAATTTGAAATTTTCGAAAATTCAAAAACTGCAAAAATACTATCTAGAGACTGTGTCCGGGATTTATAATGCAAAAAATCCGGTCTAAATCCAAAATTTCAAAATTGAGTTTTCCAAGGTTATAGTCTTATGGTTAAACCAATAAATGTGAAAATTTTCGAAAATTCAAAAACTGCAAAAATACTATCTAGAGACTGTGTCCGGGATTTATAATGCAAAAAATCCGGTCTAAATCCAAAATTTCAGAATTGAGTTTTCCAAGGTTTTCTTATGGTTAAACCAAAAAATGTGAAAATTTTCGAAAATTCAAAAACTGCAAAAATACTATCTACAGACTGTGTCCGGGATTTATAATGCAAAAAATCCGGTCTAAATCCAAAATTTCAGAATTGAGTTTTCCAAGGTTATAGTCTTATGGTTAAACCAAAAATGTGAAAATTTTCGAAAATTCAAAAACTGCAAAAATACTATCTAGAGACTGTGTCCGGGATTTATAATGCAAAAAATCCGGTCTAAATCCAAAATTTCAAAATTGGGTTTTCCAAGGTTATAGTCTTATGGTTAAACCAAAAAATGTGAAAATTTTCGAAAATTCAAAAACTGCAAAAATACTATCTAGAGACTGTGTCCGGGATTTATAATGCAAAAAATCCGGTCTAAATCCAAAATTTCAAAATTGAGTTTTCCAAGGTTATAGACTTATGGTTAAACCAAAAAATGTGAAAATTTTCGAAAATTCAAAAAATGCAAAAATACTATCTAGAGACTGTGTCCGGGATTTATAATGCAAAAAATCCGGTCTAAATCCAAAATTTCAGAATAGAGTTTTCCAAGGTTATAGTCTTATGGTTAAACCAAAAAATGTGAAAATTTTCGAAAATTCAAAAACTGCAAAAATACTATCTAGAGACTGTGTCCGGGATTTATAATGCAAAAAATCCGGTCGAAATCCAAAATTTCAAAATTGGGTTTTCCAAGGTTATAGTCTTATGGTTAAACCAAAAAATGTGAAAATTTTCGAAAATTCAAAAACTGCAAAAATACTATCTAGAGACTGTGTCCGGGATTTATAATGCAAAAAATCCGGTCTAAATCCAAAATTTCAAAATTGAGTTTTCCAAGGTTATAGTCTTATGGTTAAACCAAAAAATGTGAAAATTTTCGAAAATTCAAAAACTGCAAAAATACTATCTAGAGACTGTGTCCGGGATTTATAATGCAAAAAATCCGGTCTAAATCCAAAATTTCAAAATTGAGTTTTCCAAGGTTATAGTCTTATGGTTAAACCAAAAAATGTGAAAATTTTCGAAAATTCAAAAACTGCAAAAATACTATCTAGAGACTGTGTCCGGGATTTATAATGCAAAAAATCCGGTCTAAATCCAAAATTTCAAAATTGGGTTTTCCAAGGTTATAGTCCTATGGTTAAACCAAAAAATTTGAAAATTTTCGAAAATTCAAAAACTGCAAAAATACTATCTAGAGACTGTGTCCGGGATTTATAATGCAAAAATCCGGTCTAAATCCAAAATTTCAAAATTGAGTTTTCCAAGGTTATAGTCTTATGGTTAAACCAAAAAATGTGAAAATTTTCGAAAATTCAAAAACTGCAAAAATACTATCTAGAGACTGTGTCCGGGATTTATAATGCAAAAAATCCGGTCTAAATCCAAAATTTCAGAATTGAGTTTTCCAAGGGTTTTCTTATGGTTAAACCAAAAAATGTGAAAATTTTCGAAAATTCAAAAACTGCAAAAATACTATCTACAGACTGTGTCCGGGATTTATAATGCAAAAAATCCGGTCTAAATCCAAAATTTCAGAATTGAGTTTTCCAAGGTTATAGTCTTATGGTTAAACCAAAAAATGTGAAAATTTTCGAAAATTCAAAAACTGCAAAAATACTATCTAGAGACTGTGTCCGGGATTTATAATGCAAAAAATCCGGTCTAAATCCAAAATTTCAAAATTGGGTTTTCCAAGGTTATAGTCTTATGGTTAAACCAAAAAATGTGAAAATTTTCGAAAATTCAAAAACTGCAAAAATACTATCTAGAGACTGTGTCCGGGATTTATAATGCAAAAAATCCGGTCTAAATCCAAAATTTCAAAATTGAGTTTTCCAAGGTTATAGTCTTATGGTTAAACCAAAAATGTGAAAATTTTCGAAAATTCAAAAACTGCAAAAATACTATCTAGAGACTGTGTCCGGGATTTATAATGCAAAAAATGCGGTCTAAATCCAAAATTTCAAAATTGAGTTTTCCAAGGTTATAGTCTTATGGTTAAACCAAAAAATGTGAAAATTTTCGAAAATTCAAAAACTGCAAAAATACTATCTAGGAGACTGTGTCCGGGATTTATAATGCAAAAAATCCGGTCTAAATCCAAAATTTCAAAATTGAGTTTTCCAAGGTTATAGTCTTATGGTTAAACCAAAAAATGTGAAAATTTTCGAAAATTCAAAAACTGCAAAAATACTATCTAGAGACTGTGTCCGGGATTTATAATGCAAAAAATCCGGTCTAAATCCAAAATTTCAAAATTGAGTTTTCCAAGGTTATAGTCTTATGGTTAAACCAAACAATGTGAAAATTTTCGAAAATTCAAAAACTGCAAAAATACTATCTAGAGACTGTGTCCGGGATTTATAATGCAAAAAATCCGGTCTAAATCCAAAATTTCAAAATTGAGTTTTCCAAGGTTATAGTCTTATGGTTAAACCAAAAAATGTGAAAATTTTCGAAAATTCAAAAACTGCAAAAATACTATCTAGAGACTGTGTCCGGGATTTATAATGCAAAAAATCCGGTCTAAATCCAAAATTTCAAAATTGAGTTTTCCAAGGTTATAGTCTTATGGTTAAACCAAAAAATGTGAAAATTTTCGAAAATTCAAAAACTGCAAAAATACTATCTAGAGACTGTGTCCGGGATTTATAATGAAAAAAATCCGGTCTAAATCCAAAATTTCAAAATGGAGTTTTCCAAGGTTATAGTCTTATGGTTAAACCAAAAAATGTGAAAATTTTCGAAAATTCAAAAACTGCAAAAATACTATCTAGAGACTGTGTCCGGGATTTATAATGCAAAAATTCCGGTCTAAATCCAAAATTTCAAAATAGAGTTTTCCAAGGTTATATATAGAATTATGGTTAAACCAAAAAATGTGAAAATTTTCGAAAATTCAAAAACTGCAAAAATTCTATCTAAAGACTGCGTCCGGGATTTATAATGCAAAAAATCCGGTCTAAATCCAAAATTTCAAAATAGAGTTTTCCAAGGTTATAGACTTATGGTTAAACCAAAAAATGTGAAAATTTTCGAAAATTCAAAAACTGCAAAAATACTATCTAGAGACTGTGTCCGGGATTTATAATGCAAAAAATCCGGTCTAAATCCAAAATTTCAAAATTGGGTTTTCCAAGGTTATAGTCTCATGGTTAAACCAAAAAATGTGAAAATTTTCGAAAATTCAAAAACTGCAAAAATACTATCTAGAGACTGTGTCCGGATTTATAATGCAAAAAATCCGGTCTAAATCCAAAATTTCAAAATAGAGTTTTCCAAGGTTATAGACTTATGGTTAAACCAAAAAATGTGAAAATTTTCGAAAATTCAAAAACTGCAAAAATACTATCTAGAGACTGTGTCCGGGATTTATAATGCAAAAAATCCGGTCTAAATCCAAAATTTCAAAATTGAGTTTTCCAAGGTTATAGTCTTATGGTTAAACCAAAAAATGTAAAAATTTTCGAAAATTCAAAAACTGCAAAAATACTATCTAGAGACTGTGTCCGGGATTTATAATGCAAAAAATCCGGTCTAAATCCAAAATTTCAAAATTGAGTTTTCCAAGGTTATAGTCTTATGGTTAAACCAAAAAATGTCAAAATCATCGAAAATTCAAAAACTGCAAAAATACTATCTAGAGACTGTGTCCAGGATTTATAATGCAAAAAATCCGGTCTAAATCCAAAATTTCAAAATTGAGTTTTCCAAGGTTATAGTCTTATGGTTAAACCAAAAAATGTCAAAATTTTCGAAAATTCAAAAACTTCAAAAATACTATCCAGAGACTGTGTCCGGGATTTATAATGCAAAAAATCCGGTCTAAATCCAAAATTTCAAAATTGAGTTTTCCAAGGTTATAGTTCTTATGGTTAAACCAAAAAATGTCAAAATTCTCGGAAATTTCAAAAACTGCAAAAATACTATCTAGTAGAGACTTTCTTCATGGATTTATAATGCAAAATTCCGGTCTAAAATCCAAAATTTTAAAACTTGAGTTTCCCAAGATAACAGTCTTATTGGTTAAACCAAAAAATGTGAAAATCATCGAAAATTCAAAAAACTGCAAAAATACTATCTAGAGACTGTGTCCAGGATTTATAATGCAAAAAAATCCGGTCTAAATCCAAAATTTCAAAATTGAGTTTTCCAAGGTTATAGTCTTAGGGTTAAACCAAAAAATGTCAAAATTTTCGAAAATTCAAAAACTTCAAAAAGACTATCCAGAGACTGTGTCCAGGATTTATAATGCAAAAAATCCGGTCTAAATCCAAAATTTCAAAATTGAGTTTTCCAAGGTTATAGTTTTATGGTTAAACCAAAAAATGTCAAAATTTTCGAAAATTCAAAAACTGCAAAAATACTATCTAGAGACTGTGTCCGGGATTTATAATGCAAAAAATCCGATCTAAATCCAAAATTTCAAAATTGAGTTTTCCAAGGTTATAGTTTTATAGTTAAACCAAAAGATGTCAAAATTTTCGAAAATTCAAAAACTTCAAAAATACTATCTAGAGACTGCGTCCGAGATTTATAATGCAAAAAATCCGGTCTAAATACAAAATTTCAAAATGGAGTTTTCCAAGGTTATAGTCTTATGGTTAAACCAAAAAAAAGCCAAAATTTTCGAAAATTCAAAAACTGCAAAAATACTATCTAGAGACTGTGTCCGGGATTTATAATGCAAAATATCCGATCTAAATCCAAAATTTCAAATTTGAGTTTTCCAAGGTTATAGTCTTATGGTTAAACCAAAAAATGTCAAAATTTTCGAAAATTCAAAAACTGCAAAAATACTATCTAGAGACTGTGTCCGGGATTTATAATGCAAAAAATCCGGTCTAAATCCAAAATTTCAAAATTGAGTTTTCCAAGGTTATAGTCTTATGGTTAAACCAAAAAATGTCAAAATTTTCGAAAATTCAAAAACTGCAAAAATACTATCTAGAGACTGTGTCCGGGATTTATAATGCAAAAAATCCGGTCTAAATCCAAAATTTCAAAATTGAGTTTTCCAAGGTTATATCTTATGGTTAAACCAAAACAGTGAAAATTTTCGAAAATTCAAAACTGCAAAAATATCTATCTAAGACTGTGTCCGGGATTTATAATGCAAAAATCCG
>JASPKZ010001538.1:0-32500 GCA_030220185.1 Diploptera punctata
AAAAGAAAACAATAATATTACAATTACATAAAGAAAACACAATAATATTACAATTGTATAATATACACTACAGACCCGTTTTAAGTGAGTATCACTGCGTGTATCATTGAATTGTGCATACATGAACATTAATTGTAAAATATTCTTTTTTATATACTCTACTATTATGGTGGTTTCTCGAAACCCCATATAATAATAAATGCTAATACTATTTATAAACTGAACAAATTGGAAATGAAGTTGTTAAAAATCCTAAGATGCGAGTACATTTTCGTCATACAGCTGGGATAATTGCTGTGACCACCGCTCGCCAATGATAATGCGCATTTATTGCTAGTGTCAATCCTATAGGACTATTGTAGTAGTTACCATGATCGCCTGTGGTAAAGGAAGACCAAGAACAATCTGGAAGAACAACATTAAAAATTCAATGAGGAACTTTGGTATAACAGATGAAGACACAGAGGACAGAGAACGATTGAAAACTTTAATTAAGGGAAATTTGTGAATGTTTGTTGCAAACTGATAGTCTATAAATCCGTAGTCATTTATATTTACCTATTTTTTTAAATTCATGTTAATTACTAATATTGGTTGGAAAAAACCCTCAATGATGAGGAAAATTCTCAAAATGAATGAATTATTATATTATTATTATTATTATTATTATTATTATTATTATTATTATTATTATTATTATTATTATTACTACTACTACTACTATTGATTTCTTGAGGAGAGCAGTAAGATTACAAAAACGTAAGAAATACTGTCATACGAGAAAAAAAAAAGTTATTCAATAGTAGATTACATAAGATACAAGCAATTAAATTGGTATCAGCATGTACGACGAATGCAACAAGAAATATTACCCTGTAAAACATTGGAATGGTGTCCACCTAGAAGAAGAAGGAAAGGAAGACCTCGAAACTCGTGGATGCAGGAAATAACTGGAATGAGAAGAAGTGGACTGGAGGACATGTAGTTGAGTGGGTAGAGACGAGTGGAAAAGGTAAATAAAACTTTAGGCACAGAAAAATGTGTAAACCATGAAAATCTGTATGTAAATAAAATTATCTCCCTCAGGGGTCCTCATCTAGGGGATATGTGGATGGCGACCACAAGGTGCCCTAGCTGAGCAAAACATTTCTTCCACTTACTTGTGTTTTGCACTCTTTTAACTTTACTATCTAACCTCTCTTGGTTAACTCTTGTTTTTTTCGACTCCGACGCTATTAGGGCATCCGAGGGCTAGGGAGTCTTCCTTTCTTCCATTTCTTCTTTCCTTTATTTTCTTTTCTTCTCCAGAAAAGCCTGACCAGAGGCTATAAGATGGCAGCCCCATCACTGGTCTTGCCTTCCTTTGGCCAGCAACCAATCGAAGGGACTATTATTATGCTTTCAAGTTTATACGAGAATTTCCCGGAAGGATCAAATGCTGGAGGGAAAATTTTCTATAGGATCGTAACAGGCCTTGGCCTAATACTTGGAAGGAAGAAGTAGAAGAAATAAAATTATCATTATCATTATTTTCTTTATTATCATTCTTTTCATTATTATTTATTATATTATTATTATTATTATTATTATTAATTATTATTATTATTATTATTATTATTATTATTATTATTATTATTATTATTATTATTATTATTATTATTATTATTATTATTATTATCATTATTATTATTATCATCATCATCATCATCATCATTAGATTCCCATTTATTTTATTTTATTAAATACACAATTATGGCAGTAAGCATTTTTAGATAGTTTATTTTTACAGTTTCAACAAATAAAATACGTAAATGTGAAATATTAAAAGTAATCGTGAGACATGAAAAAGGCCCTTCAAGAAATTAGCGTAGAAATATCTGGTGTTTTCAGAGGCGAAACGGCTTAAACAAAACATAGTTCATTCAATTGTTCCAGTAATTAACTTGCATTCACATTCAGAGACTAAACACGCAGGAGAATTTAATCGTTAATAATCGGCTGTAATAAATTAATTTGCGTATGAATTGAGGAAAAAAAGCGTTTTCGATCACTCCATTGTTTTATCACTCTCGTGCACATATGGCGCTGTCATTAATCTTCCTCTTCAAACGATGCGGCATTGAGATACAGAGCCTTTTTTACACTAAATATAAAATAATATTTGTACATTGATTACAAGGTCCGTCACCATGGCGTTGTCTGTAGAGCCTCCATCTTGCTCTCCGGTAATCCGGATGTAATTCCCAGCAGGAACGTAGATTTTAAATTCCAACTTGTATACACTCTAATTTAACCCAAGAAGTTACTACAGACCTTATGGGCTACGCCAGTGTTCTCCTACCTACAGAGGGTAGATGTGGCGAAATTCATAATAATGGTATTTGTTTGTTAAGGAGGGGTGGAGCGGCAATGTTAGCTGTACTTTTTCCAAATCTATGTACTCTGCATTAAAAAAAACATAGTTTTTCTTTTACGGCATGCAAACTAATTTTATAGTAAGTATGAGAGTCGACACTTTCACACAAGATAGTACAGATCCGCAAGAGCTCAGTGACAAGTGATAACTGTTTTTTTTTTAAGAGGGGGTGGCTTGGACGGCTACAACTTACAACTATGTACCTGCTGTGTTGCAGTCTTCAGTTTTGTATAAGGATTTCTCTCAAGAAAATACTGTTAAATGGCAACTCAGTTCCCTCTTTCAAAACACACAGGTTGAAAATGAGGATAGATGTGTATTATCTTAACTCATCAATCTCTTTATTCGGCATTTGTCTGCCTAACCCTTCAGCAGAGGTAAAACCTAAAGGATATCTGCTCTTAAAGTGATCCTCATCAAAATAAACCACGTGACCAGCTCGCTTTTCACTGGTTATGGACACCGACTTACGGTAAGTACGCGAAAAAGTAGTTCCTTTCATTAACCCTTAAATTGACAAAACAGTAACAAGGATTACAATTTACTAATATGTGACAGACTAGACTAGACTTAGGGATTGGAAGTGCAGGTTCATCCTTTATGTACCCGTACACGTTCTCCACCCGACCAGCTAAGCGAAAATCCAATTTGCCCTGTGTGCCCACTCGGCAGCCGAGAGAGGGACCGTGGCCTGTCACTTCCGGCTGTTATAGGGACATAAGTGTCCTTTTCAACCCATTGGTAATATATTTAAGTTGATGAATTATTGATAAACCAGCTGTCAAATCACGACCAGCCGCAAAGATCCGGTGGTCGGACATTAATAATACTTTTTTTTTTTTGGTTTTCTTCTAATAGTAATTTCTCGTGTCAGTTATTTAAATGTGGCGGACAGCACTGAAAACGAAATCGTGCATAACTGTTATTATTAGGTAATTTGTGTAATTCCACACACATTTCAGTAATTTCCTATCGTTAGCTTTCTTCTGTTTTATTAACACTATTTGATAAATTAAAACATTTGATGTATCCTGTAGGATACATTGCGAATTTATGGGTTAAATTAAAACAGATGTCCTCTGGATATACTCGTTATTCTTCGTGAATGAACAAATAATATTCAAAATATAGAAAATATTCTAAAATATACATAATCAACAATTATAACTTAAAATAGTTTATTACATATAGGCCAATACTAATAAAATTCATTGTTAAAACCGTTGAGGTGGAGAGTCATAAAATAAAATAAGTTAAAATACCTTCTTAGGTAAAATCCGTCGTCTTCAACTTTTAAAATATGTAATCATTATGCTTGTAGGCCTTTCAGGACATCCGTCCATCTTCATCAGTTCATTCTTCGCTACGAATTTTACCTAAGAAGGTATTTTAACTTATTTTATTTTATTACATATAGGTGAAGCATTTGAGTCATGCTTTAGTCGATTCTGATGCAACAAAATGGCTGAATGTGTAGAGTCTTATGTTGCTGTGTCGCCATGTAAATTTTTAATGGTGAAAATCATTATTTTTTAAATGTATTTCACAAGTTCAGTGAAAAATATCACTAATTTTCTTATAATCTACTCCATTCAACGATCACATGTCTTATATACTTCACACGTGCTCTCTGTCAATGTGACAGTAACTGTGGCGCGAATGGCGGAAGGATACAATTGGCGTTTGTTTATGTTAGGATCACCCTAAGAGCGGATAAGGTGCAGATACGGGGCTCACAACCCAACAGCATTATGCTGCATTCTGAATATGAATAAAGCAAACTGTAGACATCAAAGTAGAACTCTCAAGCTCTGGCGAAGAAGGAGATAACACACTCCTACACTGGTGGATCAACAGGGGAAATTTCGGAGCAAGCCTAGTAGTCTACACAAAAAAACAAGTTTTTTTTCTCAAAAGCGGTCAAACTCCACCCCCCCCCCTCCAATGCACGAGCTGCTCGGAATTCAAATGAAACTAAAATGGATAAAAAAATGTCCAACAATCTAAAACTAAATACGCAATAAATGTTGATTTGCAAACAGCTGTGAAAGCAATCAATAAAAGCAAATAAGCCATTCCCATTGAAGTCAGATCAGGGCAGATCTTCAAGACATACAGCGCAACAACCAAGTAAAACTCTATTGGATCCGAGGCCACACTGGGTACTACGGGAACGAAAGGGCAGATTTTCTCGCAAAAATAGACTCAAAGTTTTAAAGAACTTGATTATAAGGCAGACTACCTCTTTCATTTTGCAAAGGAAAGCTCCTTCAATACTACACAAACATCTGAAACGCGCTGTATACTTCATACAAAGACCACCAAACAAAATTATTTTTCTCGAACATCTATACCAGGAAAGAAACCAACTTAAATCAAACTTTCATATATACACAATTCCTCACAAACCATGGAAAATTCCAACAGTACCTACATAGAAGCGGAAAAGCAGCTTCACCGATGTGCCCATGCTCAGAAGACGATAATGAATGTACTATGATCCATTGTTTACAGATACTAAATAACGCTTTGCTATCTTATTTAAAAATTTGAAGGATTCAACTCGAAAAAAAATCAATGTTAACGAACTTGAGCCCATGCAATCTTTGTGCCATTGTAGGCTAGATTATACTATTAAAATTTATTTGATCTGTGTTGTCCTTTGTAATTGCCCTTTTAGAACAAAGTAAACCAAACATCACATCTGTCCATCTATCTATCAGTCCATCAATCAAGGTCATGTATGCATATTTTAGAACTGTAATCTAATTATCTACCTATCTATCCATTCATCAATATCTCCAGCTACTCCGAATAAATTACCAAAAGCAGATACTTAATATATTTGTCTTGAGGAATCTATAGGAATAAAATATTTTAATTTTCTACTAATTCATAAACTTTGAATATATATCCATCCCTCCATCCATAGTAATTCTGCCCGAGGGCAAGTCTTTCGTAGCTATCATAGCATTTCATGATATGTTTTGCAGCTTTACTAGGGAATTATAGGTGTGGTAGTTTCCCGTTGCTTTCCACACCGATGAAGGATGATTATGTTAATGATAAGGATGATGATGATGACCGGATGATTTCGGGGACCGTTGGGCCCTAAGCTTCATGACATTTGTCTTACAGATGAGTTCCTGACATTTGTCTTACAGGCGAGGAAAAACCCCGATGAAAAACTTCACCCAGGAGCCTGTCCCGATCGGAGATCGAACCCGGGCCGCTGCGGAACAAACGAGGCAGCACCTACCTCGAGACCACAGCGGTGGACTATATATATGGTATGATAAGAAAAATAAAATGCCTGAACGGGATTTGAACCCGGAACTCTGAGTCTGTACCTCAGCGTGTTATCCGTTACATCACCAGGATAATCCAATTCAAACACTTATTTTTCTTATATATATTATATTCTCCATTATTACTAGATGTCGTGAGAACTCGGTCTTCACTGCCACCTAGTAGCTGACTATAAGAAGTAAGCAAATTAAAGATAATATTTTCTTTTACTTTATAGCAGTGACGCTTTATCGATGTTATAATTAAATTTTTGACATTGAGCAATGCACGCTTAATATGGTATGATAAGAAAAATAAATGCCTGAACGGGATTTGAACCCGGAACTCTGAGTCTGTACCTCAGCGTGTTATCCGTTACATCACCAGGAGAATCCAATTCAAACACTTATTTTTCTTATATATACATTATATTCTCCATTATTACTAGATGTCGTGAGAACTCGGTCTTCACTGCCACCTAGTAGCTGACTATAAGAAGTAAGCAAATTAAAGATAATATTTTTTTTTTACTTTATAGCAGTGACGCTTTATCGATGTTATAATTAAATTTTTGACATTGAGCAATGCACGCTTAATATGGTATGATAAGAAAAATAAATGCCTGAACGGGATTTGAACCCGGAACTCTGGGTTGGTACCCCAGCGTATTATCCATTACACCACCAGGCGAATCCAATTCTAACACTTATTTTTCTTATATATATATATATATATATATATATATATATATATATATATTATATTCTCCATTATTACTAGACGTCGTGAGAAGTTTTATGGTTTCTGTAACGAATTCAGTAAGAATTCAATGGTTTTCTTTTGAAGAATGGGTTCTGGCACTGATGAAATTGTATGAGAATTGTTACTGTACATAGTTATGTAAAGTATGAAAAATGAAGGTTATAAAGCTATTTACGGTGGTGGTAGAAATAAGTAGGCATATATGCTTGACGTGTCTGCATCTTCCAAGCTCTCTCTGGCTTCCAGTGTAAATTTATTTCTTAATGCAATATACAACACAAGAATGACTCGAACATTCCGAGGCAAATTCTAAGATTCAGACAACACAAACAATATAATGATTCAACAGAAATATACTTATATGCTGTAACTTATTTATTTCTCACGTACCGATACGTTTTTAAAGTTATTTAAAGAATCAATACTACTACGAGTATATTAATGACATAAAAATTAACTTTCAGTTTAGTGAAAGAAGAAAAGTAATTAGAATATTAATTTCAGTGATATGGAGTAAAAATATTACAAATAAAACCGAGATATTGATATTTAAATTTTTAGTGCAAAGTGTTATGTTGTATGGTGCATAGACCTGGACTTTAGCAAAAAAAAAAACATATATATTAACAAAAATGAATTTTTGGCGAATGGCAAGAAAATCAAGAAAGGCAGGAAATGAGGAACCAGAAAATTAAATAAATAATTAATGTTAAACATTATATTATAGAAGTCCACCGCTGTGGTCTCGAGGTAGCGTGCTGCCTTGTCACGCAGCGGGCCCGGGTGTGAAGTTTTTATCGGGGGTTTTCCTTACCTGCAAGACAAATGTCAGGAAAACTTTAAGGCCCAAACGGTCCCCGAAATCATATGGCCATCATCATCCTTCACCGGTGTGGAAAGCAATGGGAAACTACCACACCTACAATTCCCTAGTAAAGCTACAAACATAGCATGAAAATGCTATGATTGCAGTGAAGGACCTGCCTTCGGGCAGAATTACTATGGATGGATATTATAGAAGTAATAGAGGAACGAAGATTGAAATGGTATGGACATCTGAAGAGGATGCAGAAAATAGAACCCCAAGAATAATGCTGGATTGTATTGCTGAAAGCAGGAGGAGCGGGAAATCCAGGGAACAGTGGATGGATGAAGTGAGAAGAAACATCATCAGCAGAGATCTCAGAGAACAAGATGAGGATAGAAAACTGTGGCGGAGTAAAATACTCTTGGGCTAAAGGATAACTACTCTAATGTAGAGAAATCCTCAATAAAACTTGTCCAGTTTTACATCACTCAATTCTGATGAACTGTTACAAAGTAGGTTGCTTAAGCATATAGCCTTATAATTAGGGCTAAAATTTGTACGTACTAAAAGTTAAGATTGCAACGTAGTATATTTAGAAATTAGACTTCTGTCTTTTATTTTGGTTTCACATACAAACAGTTGAATAGTATAATGAGAAGTTAGACTTCTGACTGTCTTTTATTTTGGTTTCACACACAAACAGTTGAATAATATATACTATCTGCATTGCAACCTTATCTTTTATTACATAAAAATCCTAGCCCTACTTATAATGCAGTGAAATTAGGTCATTCAAACAAAGAGATATAACATAGACTTCTTTTTTTTTTTTGCTATTATACTGTTTATTTATTGTTGAAATACAAAACATATAAGCATAATACATAATGTAATTAAATGTTTTAATGAATATTAATTAGTTTCTTTATCTCCTCTGATGAGTGTTGTTGGAATCTAAAACTTTACAACTGTCAAAGAGGCGTAATTTAACATTATTAGTGTCTATCACCCCAGAGTTAATTCAATTAGCTTTTTAAAAAGTATATATCGCCGTTTGTTAAAATTTTAATAAATACTGAAGAATTCGGTCATTTTTTTATAGTGGACACAGTATTTTAGTTTTCAGGCGCTTTACTTTGCGGTTAGGTAGGTCTGTTTTGCATGTGTAAGTATTTAGCATATCAAGCGGTGTTGTCACGTTTTATTCACTGGTACTAACATACTATATTATAAAAATACTGCAAAATACAACAGTTGCAATGCTGTTAAGATAATTATATCCACGTGTAGTTGACATGGAAACGTCATTTTATACGTCAATAATAATAATAATGATAATGATAATAATAGTAATACTAGTAATGCGAAGACATTATTAGCGGAGAACTTTTCAGTTTTTGTTGATTGGAGCGGCGTCTTAGAAGCCTCTAACAACAACTCACCGGCTCTACCTGGCAGTAACAATGTTTTTTTTTTTTAACCAGAGGGAAACAGTCGCCTGGAAACTAAAATACCGAGTCTACTATATCAATATTTTACTATTAGGTGTAATTGAATTTTGAGACGTTAAAAATTATGTTTTCAAACAAAGACGAAGAAATGTAGTATGCTTTTACTTAAATATCATGAAGGCAATCTTAAGTGTGTGATTGGCACAAATTGAGTGCCTCCTTTTGGTACAACAGAACATTTATCATATAGTCATTGCAATGAACGAACATAAGTGATCGATTTTCGTTAAAACGATTAGATAAATCCTGAAAAGGAAACTCTTAACCATTGCAAGACGAAACCTGTCTTTAAATTACTTCCAGACAAACGTTGTGATGTACAAATGCCATATTAAAGAAATATATGTGCCTTTTTAACTGCAAGGTACTAAAAACCATGACCAAATCTCTAATTTAAACTATAAGGAGATAATAAAACATCTGTATTGGTAAATTTTATAACCCTCGCTATCTGTCTTGTGTACCGCGCCCCACTCCACTTCACACCACTTTCACTCGTGCAGGAAATCCATCTGCTCCGTGGGTTGACCTGGCTGGTTTGTAGCTTCGATTTTTGTGCCTTGCAGTTTTAAAACGCAGCTTTTTTTATATGGCCTTGGTACATCACAATGCTTCTTTGGGAGAATTTCAAGGTAGGTTTCGACATGCATATAGTTAACAATTCCCTTGTGAGTAAAACATAAAAATCTCTAATATGTACGCTACAAGTAATATCCTGCTGATACCAACTAAAAGCACTATCGAACCGGGAGGTTCATTCCGCACCCTGTATAATTCACCAGCTTCAAATCGTGTTTAATGCCATATTCTCACCTAAATATTGCCCTATCTACATTGTACTAGGTGGTTTCCATCTCATTTTACTACAAGGAGTGACGGATTGTCGGACAAACTGCAGCGTGTCCATAATATGTGTATCAGATTCATATTTAATGTTCGAAAATACGATCATATTTCTCCATTATTCCACGAATTGTCATGGCTACATCTAAAAGAGAGAAGAAAATCGGACTAATTCTCTTATTTATGATCCTACATACCTCGATTCCCAATTATTCATCATCTCGTTTCGAGTGTCTATCCTCAAACCATAACTTAAACACAAAATCACAACAGAGTCTCCTGCTTAATATACTGCAACATAGGACATCACATCACTCCATGTTATATACCATCTTCACTTCTGGCAACTGGAATTTCCTACCACAAGAAATAAGGGGCTGCCGGACATTGGCATAATTTAAAAGAGATCTAAATTTATAGGCCTATTTGCTCTAGCCTCGACTTCATTATTACCCAGTGTAAGGTATATATATATATATATATAAATTGATGTTTCTCGTATAATTTATCATATTATTATTATTATTATTATCATTATTATTTTATTATTATTAATATTATCATGATTATTATTATATTATTATCATCGTAAGTATTATTATTATTTATATTATCGTATAAAATGTTATTTGAACATGTAATCTACATTGCTACATTTAACGTATCTTTAACTGTTTATAATTAGTATAGTGTGTATCTATATTTGTCAAATATTTATTTGTATTTGTGCTGGTTGAGTGCAAGAAAAGGCCTTATGGCCTTAACTCTGCCAAAATAAATAAAATATTATTTTTATTATTATTATTATTATTATTATTATTATTATTATTATTATTATTATTATTATTATTATTATTATTATTATTATTATTATCATAAGGAGTTTCCATCCCTCTCTTTTCATTCTCCATTCGTGCCACATGTACCACCCTATGCAAACTGCAAGATTTACTGTTCTTAATGCACCTGTTAGGACCTATGTAGTTTTTTCAATTAACCCATTTTATTCTCATACTCGCATTTTTTCTCTTCTCTCATAGTAAGAAACGATTTTTCGCTTTCATAGTGTGTTATTACCCATTGGCCTATAGCTAACTGGATGTATCGCCATTATATATTTTTTAATGTCATGAACTCATGTCTGCTATGTGATAGACTACTTCGCCGAAAGAATTTTCGTTTCCAGGGTACACCACGTGGAGATGATGTACTGGCGTTTTGAGAATAGTATCGTATCGTAATTGTGCTCTGTCTTTAATATAGAACCTATCATAAATTTCCAAACTAACTTGTAACATATAAATATTAAGCAGAGTCTGCAGCTGGGCCCAAATACAGACATAAATGCATCTTCTTAAAAGTAGAACCTCTAGTGTATTATTCGATATTGATGTATCAAAGGAAAACTCATCAAATTTAATTTTACTATTGGTATAGATTACAACGGTCATGAGAGGGACGGGGATCAGTCCTAAGTACACATGGAGTTGAATGCACGCCACTGCTTTTTAGTCTTCTTATTTCTTAATTGTTGTCTAGAAGATTGATTGCAAGATAATTAGGATGAACTTCTAGTCGCCTTAGATATCGAGTGCTGTACTCTTCTATTTCTTCTTTTACAGTAGCTATTTTTAAATCATGATGAATGGTGACAATGTTAACATATCGCCTCGTACCATGGAGCAGCAACAATAAAGCGAAGACTGAAATATCTGTAAAATTTCAATATTGGATTTGCTGGCAGTTCCCCATAATTGGATACGTAAGTCCAAATCGGTTTGAGTATAGTTTTGTATATTAGAAGTTTATTTTCTAGACTCATTTTTTATTTGTGGCCTATGAGCCATTTAAGTTTAGATTTTTTTTAGTTTTAACTCTGTACGTTTTTGTTGAATGTGTTTCCCCCATATTAAACGACGATCAAGATGTATTCCCAAATATTTGACGGTATCATCTGTTGGAAGAGTTTTATTATTTAATGTTACAGTAGGACAGTTACCAGTTCTTGTTCCAAATGTAATATGAATAGATTTATTTTCACTAGTTCGTATACGCCATGTGTAATTTAATTTAACTTAATTTTGGACGAATATGAGCGGCGCTTTAAAGATGTCAAGGCGCATGAGGTTGAATTCACTCATTCTACTGGTCCCTTTTCTTTAAAGTCAGCAGTGCTCCTATTTGCTTACAATTTTTAAAAGTATTTTCCTATCCAGTGTACCAACTTCCGACCCTAAAAAGAGAATCCGGCTCAACCGAAAATAAAACCCAACCTGAACCAGTAATTCTTTTTGGGATACCAATCTTTCTTCAAAATGTTACTACAACATCGGGTATGAAGAGAATTACTGCTTCAAAACGTCGCCACAACGTGGGACAAAGCAGTCACTTCTTCAATATATATATATATATATATATATATATATATATATACACTAGCGGACTCGACAGATGTCCTATACGAACGTCATATTTTCGATGAGCCGTTTAACACTCCGTGAATTTTGTAGAATCACTGACGCAAATAAGCACTGAAAATAAAAAAAAGTTACAGATTATTCATGAACTTCTCAGAAGACCTTAACGGTCAATTGTTTTTTCATTCTAAAAAGAATATTATTTGAATTTTTAAAAAAGTTGTACATTAAATTGGTTTGACAACGCCAAACTACGGTGCAAGTGGTGTACGTCAAATACCACACAATTCAACATCAGCGATACTTATAGTAATTAAGAAATTCCTATAACCCGACCGCAGCGCCACCTACCGAATCCAATTGTGAATTTAACTATCCAGGGACCCACTCAAAAAAAAAACAAAAAAAAAACGGTAACTCTACATGTGTTGCATTGCCTAAATAAATTGAATATTAATGGTTAATTAAATTGTATGGTATACATTTGAGACAAACCAAACATGCCGGTTGCTAGTCTGTTTTTAATTTAGATTTAAGGTAAACTTCCATTTGTAATTGTTGGATTTCGCTCACTTTTGGATACTATCTTGGGTTATATTAATAGGATATACTGAGTTTTGTTGTGAAACATCGACAATTGTTACTGCTAGAGCGATTTTTAAATTTTCATTTTGTGTGAACTCCTACAGCTAATGGTTTTGGAGGGACCATTGTGAAACTAAACCATCGAGGGATCCAATCAGACACACACAACTTTTATCAAAATCGGCCCAATCGTTTAGGCAGTTTCTAATATCAGATTTCAAGTATAACTCCACTTATAATTGTCGGATTTCGCTCATGATTGATTAATACCTGCCTCGGTTTATTTTGATAGGATATACTGAGTTTCGATGTGAAACATTAAAAAATGTCATCGCTAGAGCGATTTTTAAAATTTCACTGCAGATGAACTCCTGCACCTAATGGTTTTAGAGAGTTCAATTGTGAATCTAAACCACTGAGGGACCCAACCAGACACACACAAAAAAATAATCAAAATCGGTCAAGGCGTTTAGGAGGAGTAAAGTGACAAACAAACGTACAGAAGAGTTATACATATTATATATATATATATTTTTTTGAGAATGCTACATATATAAGAAAAACGTTTGTATTCGGATACCTGAATGGCTCAGATGGTTAGAGCGCTAAACGTACCGAGTTTAGAGACTCGGGTACGAAGCCCGACTCAGGCATTTATTTTTGTTTTCATGTCACACACACACACACGCACACGCACGCACGCATGCACACACGCACACACACATACGCACGCACACACACACACAGATATATATAAAGTAAAGTAGTCCCGCTACAGGCCTCAGGAGGCCCTTGTGGTAGTAGTAAGTTACGGCTCCCACTTTTTCTAGACAATCGGCACTTGATGTCAGCCGGGTTGTCAGCCCTGCGTGACGGCCGCCTATACCCCAGAACAAACGTCTGGTACTCATTTCAGTTAGAGGCTGAGTCGACCCCAGGGCCATAGTGCCGCCGGGAGGTTTGGCACAGTTTAAAAATCCTGACCCCACCGGGACTTGAACCCTCGACCTTCCGGCTTGTAGCGCAGTACCTTAACCACTACGCTACGGCATGCCCCCTTATATATATATATATATATATATATATATATATATATGTGAGATATGAAAAGAAAAATAAATGCCTGAGTCGGGATTTGTACCCGAGTCTCTAAACTCGGTACGTTTAGCGCTTTAACCATCTGAGCCACTCAGGTATCCGAATACAAACATTTTTCTTATATATGTAGTATTCTCAATATACACGATTGTAGAAAAATATCTTAAAATAATGTTGGCAAACAAGATATACCTAGAGATTCTAAAATCAGGTATTTGAAATTCACAAAGTCATTGCGTGGGGGAAAAATGTCCTATGGGATGATTTACTCCGAAATTATGTGTCTAGATGCAGTGTTCAACTTTTGGAGAAAACAAAAGAAAACAAAAGTTACAAAAAAAAGTTTCATTCTCTCTGAACTCTCAAGTTGACTGCGTTTCATATTTTGGTTGTTCCTTGAGGTGGTTATTGAGATAAATATTGTCATAAACTTTCTCATCTTATACAATTTATGATAGAGCACTAAAACCTGCATCTCCCAAGAGAGTTATAACTTTAAACATTTCAACATACGAACACATACAAGATAAGAAAAACAACCAATTCTTAAAGCATGTTCACCATTTTATATGTTGCTAGCTATTACCCGGCCTAAATACATGAAAATTAATATTTTTATGTTTAGTTGAATAAGGAAATATTTATATCGTAATTATATTTAGATACCCCGTGCTAATTATCCGGCGTTTCCCGGGAAAATTTCGAAATGAGAGACGTCATCACTAGGTTGGCAGTCCACGGATTCCACCACTTGATATGCAAGAACACAAAATTCCATGAACCAAATATAGACTGTAAATTTATGCTATGCGAAAACACGTGTGACCGATATCACATTGAGCTATGCACAAAAAGAACAAAGACAATTGTATTCACGACAACCATTGAGGATGCCAGACGCAGTCTCTGGCGAAACGTCAGGGAACTACAAGCCTCACGACCACGGCCTACAGCCCGAAAATCTTCATCAAGATCATCATAGAACAAAGACAATTTTTGAATATGCAAAAATGTAAATTTAAAATGTATTCTTACTTTAATCCTGGCTATTTGGCTGCAATAAATTATTGAATTGAATTATACTTTTCACCAAAACTTAAGAACCTTGCCTTACACCACTACCTCAAGTAGGCTATTAGCGATACTTTCAAACCTTTTGCTGTAATAATATTATAATGATATTGTGAAAAGAAAAATTAATATGTGAACCAGGAATTGAACCGTGGACTTCTAGTTCTCCAGACTAGTGTGCATCCCACTACACCATTCCACACCTGGCACAAACACTAACAATTCTTTCCATATATACAAATCTATAATTCTCGTTTCGTCCGCTGTCAGGTAGATGACACTGCCATCGCCAACGGCCGGCTTCGTTTAGAAGTATCTATATTTAAGAATTTTACACCACCACCTTTATAAGTAGTAAACGATGTTATGTAACATTTTCCAATACTGTTATTTTAACACAGTTGCAATAATGGATTGTAAGCATTTCAGCATCTGTTTGCAGGACAATTGTTGCTTTCCTTCACAGGTATTTAAAAGCAGGATAAGAAGGGTTGCCTTTTGTTCACTGGAATTTATGAGTGAAAGGGTGGAGTCCAAGGTGTTTCCTGGAAATGAGGTGCTAAAATTTTGGCAAAAACTATAATTTACCAAAGTCGCTGCATCTACACGTATTTTAGAAATTATAAAAATATTATTTAAAATAACAAACTTGATTAGGCCTAAAGGTTTTTAAATTAATTTCGAAATAGGAAAGCGGCAAAATAGTTATGCTACTAATACACATGTGTTACGTATTCAACACGAGCGGCCATGTTGGAATAACTGAATATCCCACTTCGTCTGCGCGAAATGGTGTTATATTTAAATTTAAAATTACTGTTCACCATTGTCATTTTTTCATGTGATATTATGTTTTATTACTTTATTATTATTTTGCTATAATTTTGTTCATACATAGTTGTTATATAAAATGTAGATTTATCAGGGAACTATGTTTTTATCTACGCTGCTGGACAACGATGGCATTAGGTTCATGTGGCCAATGAAATTACACTTACCCACGTGCTTGTGTTTACATTACAACCTAAACTATACCCCAGCCGCCATATCTCCGGCTCAGAAGTTTAGGTTATACGAGAAGTAAAGGGAGAATTCGACCTCTACTGCCAATACGGATATGGTTGCTGTGGGATGGATGTCTGCCACAATCAATCACTGCTTTTGACGCAGCTGTAGCGCACTAGTAAGGTTTGGAATTGCTGATATGTTGTCAGCTGTATGTCTGCTAACCGCATACATAAAGCGGCCACTCCCACTCAATATCCATACCGGCAACACTGTCGTGAAAACGTCAAGGCCGGAGAATCAGTGGCTGCAGTATACGACCGAAAGAAGTATAGTTGTTGTTGTTTACGATGTTGTAGACGTCGATAGTCTTGAAGTGTCGTTAGTAGTAATATTTCAACACAGTTGAGGACGACGGCACCTGCCAACAGGTATATATTTTAATAATTTTTGTCTTATGACTATTCACCTCAACGGAATTTGATACGGATTTTATTAGTATATGAAATTAATTATTAGTCACATATTTGAAACTAGTCCAGAATGTTATTATAAAATGTTTATTTTTTATTGATGATTTTTTTTTCAAAACTTTGCTTTTCTTTAACTTATGTGTTTTCTTTATTTTTCTTGTTTACGTGTTTAATGTATGTAGTTTATTTATTTTTCACATATGCTCATGCTCTACTCCGCCGGAAATCTTCCGATCGCGCCGCAAGACGGGCGGTATAATCATCAGTCATCACTAAAACACGTTTCCATTAATGCTGTTCAAAGCGTCAAATATCAATCGTGTATATAATCAAAATCTTTAAACACTATGTTAAATCCCAGCCCTATGTCTGTACTTTTCTTTAATCTAGACAATTTGATATTGCACATTATTATTCCCCACTGTTTTTACTTTTCAGAGATTCCGGGAATCCTTAATTGATCCATGAAATTGGATCTCTATCCTAACCTTTCTAATTTTGATATTAATTTTTAAAACTATATCTGTAGGCTATGTGATCAAATTGTAATAACAGTGTTTGGGATTATTCGCATATTATTTTTTATTTTAATTTTTTGTTTAATTCCTATATTAAAAATAATCAGTCTGTGAAAGTTTTGAAATATATGACCAGTGAAGTAGTTTTTATCGCGGAATTTATAATAAATCGATTTAAAATACGAAAAAGATAGAAAAAGGCTTCTTCTTCTTCCTTTCCAGGATTAGATCAATGCGACCTGTTCCGATCTCAAGTCTCAAGTCCATCGTTTCCATGGCCGCCCCAAAGATCTTTTTCCATGCGGTTTGTAGGTGTTGATCGTTTTGGGTAATCTTGTATTGTCCATCGGTATTTGTGCTCTTCTAGTTTGTCGAGCATTGAAAATATCTCCAGTTCATTTCTTATTGATTCATTATGTCATCTATCCGTGCGTGTACATACTTTTACGGATCTTAAAAATTTAATTTCAGTGGCTTGAATCTGTGAGATATCTTTTTTTGTAAGTACCCCAAGATTCAGATCCATATAAAATAACAGGAACGGCCATAATTGTATAAAACCTGAGCTGATAGAAAAAAGCTTAATATTTAAATTATTTTATATGATTTAACAATATATAAACACGATTGTAGAATACATATTTTGATTAATACTAATGCAGTCAAACGAGTCTTATTTATGGATTCGAAAATCAGGCATTTGATATTCATAACATCAAAATGGGAGAGAAAAAAAAGTCCAACTGGATGATATATTTACCACAAAATTACATACGTCTGGACGCAATGTTTAACGTTTGAAGAAAACAAAGAAAAATTAATGTTTTAAAAATAAGTTGTATTCTCTTTGAACTCGCAAGTACTGTGTCTCATACCTTGGTTGTTCGTTGAGACGGTTAATATTATGTACAGTTAGATTTTAATATAATTTAATTTATAATCATTTATGAAATAATCAGTTCAGATCTTTCTCTAACATTTTAATTTTTAACCAAAGCTTATTTTATGTTTAATAAAGTAGTAAGAAATTCAGCTGTAGTAAATTGTAAGATAGGAGCTGAGTGACGGAAAATCTTCTCGGTGTCTCATTACGTGTGCTTCCTACTGCTGCAAGTTCAAGTACTTGCTAGAGAGCTTTTATAAGAGGAGCAGGACGTTCCTTTGTTCAACCCTAGTGGAAAGGAAATTCCAAGTTCTTGTGACCGACTTTTTTTAAGGTCCTCATTTTTATACCTTTTTTACACGTTCAAACCAACGTTATAAGTTTTCCTTGATAAATATAAAGGGTGAAGAGCTCTCTACACGTATTTCCAGAATAATAACTCTATGAAATCAGGTTAGTTTGAAATATTACCTACATTTTACGAACAAAAATCATGAATATAATTTTTTCAGTCTTTACTGCATGATCAGTGCAGTCTCTACTTTTAACCTCAGCTCCCAGAGATCGATTCTCGACAGGATAAGGGATTTTATATCTGCGCCGTAGGTATAAGTGTATGTTCTTTCACTTTTGCAGTCCTGTTCTATATTCGGCGCTGGTCCTGGTATTTTGTTAACAATACGTCTAAGGAGCTCTCCGTAATATTCCTGTCTAATATGTAAAGTTCCTATTCTTTGTCAAGAGACGATACACCAAGGCACTGGCTTCGGTGATTCCTATAAAAGCAGGAAAGGAAAATAAATAAAAAATAAAGAATATAAAGCAGGAATTAATATAATAATCAATTATGTCAGCCTGTCCGTCACATATTATCATTTGTAAACATTGTGGTAGGGTATAAAATGCACAACAAAAATTAAATCGAATACAAAAATACTTATAGAGTCTATTGCTGTAAAGTATTCTAACATATATTTATAGTAGAGGGAGATTACAATAAAACAAGGGAATACGTTCTTATAAACGCTGATCCAAAAATTAATGTTATTGTTTAATGTGCTGCATTTAACATCCGAATAACTAGATTCAAAATTGTACTCTAATGGGCTGAAAACAGCGAACTTCAAATAAACTCATAAAGTACTATACATATAGTTTTCAGGAAAGGAGGACGCGTCTCCACGAAGGACAAACTTTTCTTCAAACAAGAACCACTACAGACTACAAACAGCTTCAAATATTTAGGCCTAACGATTCAGACAACATCACATTCATACAGAATACACACTACAAAAATAAATCAATCTACGAAATCAACACAATAACTAAACTATCGCATGACAACTGCCATGATCCTTTACGAGGCCAAAATTGTCCCTGTTCGAACATTCGGAATAGTGATAACCTGGGAAAAGCTAAGCTACAGAGACTTCCTCCGCATGGAAAAGTCAAAGCCCGCTTCCTGAAAGCCGCCCTCGGAGTATCCAAGTTCACAAGGTCAAAACTAGCCTATGAACTAGCATGAGACCATTCGTAGTAGAGGATTTGAGATGGCAATTCAATCTTCCCTCTACAGACAGCTGGAAGAAGTTGTTGGAGGACAGAGAGAAGAAAATAAAAGAGATTTGGCAGGATTTTTACTCCACAAAGGCTATGACTGAACAGATCATGCACCAGGAGCTGCGTCACTTTGTGAATTTGATAGCGGTTCATTGCTACCATCATAAAATATGCAAGATAGAAACTTACCACGAACCGGAATCAGGCTGTATATGTCAACTACGTGAACAGCATCGTGACCCTTACCTTGTACTAATATGAAGAAACCGAGTTAAATCCATACTATTGTGTACACTGATATACACAAATTGTGCGCAATTCCTTACTATTAAAATTATCTTCTAGTCGTAGGTAACTTAAAGAGAAGTACACTAGGTTCCATATCATCAGATGCTTCGCTAGCTAGAATACGAAGACTGTGCTACACGAGCAGCCATGTGTCATCATCTGTTATATGTTGTAGACGAGGAGAATCTGACGAACCATGTTCTGTTCAGTGATGAAGCGACATTTCATATCAACGGCATCGTCAACAGATACAATACGAGCATACAAATGAATTCACCGGTTGGTAACGGAACTCTCCCAAATTCAATGTGTGGCTTGATGTTATGAAGGATAACATTTATGGCCCTTTCTACTTTGCGAAAAAAAAAATACAAGAACAATCTACTTGGAAATGCTGCAATTGTTTATTGGAGACACCCACGACAGGACGGTATCATTGTATCTCTCATGTATATAAAGATGGGGTCCACCCCTGCTGTATAAACATTGTAAGGGGCTATCTGAATGAGACCTTCCCTAACCGCTTGATCGGATAGTACATAAGGACTTTAATAGACTAAAATTAAGATACATACAATGTTATTTACAAATATGGTCCCACGGGCAGTAAGCCGTACGTGCTGTTGACAGTCCGTTACAATAAGTTGATATTTGGTAATAATATACTTAAAACAAAAAAGAAAACACAATAATATTACAATTAGATAACAATACAATTACATTATACATTAACTTAGATAATTAGAATTATTAAGAATTTGACATATTTATTTACTCATGAATTAGTGTTGTTCTTATTTTCCGCGTTTTGTCCAGAAATCTACCCAAGTTTATCCAATTTTCTGCGCTTACCAATAACTCTTAACATGCCAACCTTTCACGATTTGAATTTAGAAATCTTTCCGGAGATAACTGACGCCTCCAATATTCCAAATCGTTACAATTTCCTAATATATGTATCTCGTCTTCAAAGCTCCCGCACATTGGACATATTCTCATATCGTGATCGTCGCTAATTTTTAAAAATTTCCATGCCCCTAACCTGAACCAAGCAATCCCTGACCTCTCTTTAAATCCTAGATTGAGTATATAAGATTCTTTTCCCCAAACTTGTTTTAGGTCTCTTCGTAAAAACAGTGATTGTTTTCCAAGCGTCGGATCGCACGTGGACACCTCGTTCCCCCACCTTATTCTCCTTAATTTTATTGTATGGGGTTTCGTCATGAACAGGGTTTAAGCTATCAGGATGCTAGATGCAAATCGCCTGATACAACGAATAAGAGCAGCGTCATTGCTCATAACTTCTCAAATCTTACGGCGCGTGATTTGAGCAAACCCAAGACGATGGGAACTGTGTTGATAGTGTAGTTGGACATGTTGAACTGCATTAGGCTTTATAAGGTTCTAACCTAATATAAAGTTAATTGCGTTGTAACAAGCCAGGAACATGAGCATATCTTGGGGCTTTATGGGCGCTCTGTATTATGACACCTGTCTCTGAATATATTTTCCACGTGTTAATAACTAAGACGAAGACCGTGATTATAGGAAGGAAACCAAGGGAGATAGACGTGGGGATTAAATATGAGGCCATTGAGCAAGTGGAGAGCTTCAAATACTTGGGTTGTACTATCAGTAATAACAAGAACTGCTGTCAAGAAGTAAAGCAGAGGATATCAATGACAAAAGAAGCTTCTAACAAGAAGATAAATATTTTCTGCGACCTTTGGCAAAATAATTACGAAAGAGGCTAGTGAAATGCTATGCGTGGAGTGTAGCATTGTATGGTGCAGATGCTTGGACATTACAACGGAATGAGAAAAAAGCGACTGGAAGCTTTTGGGATGTGGATGTGGAGAAGGATGGAGTGTATAAAATGGACAAACAACATAAAAAATAAAGATGTACTAGACAGAGTGAAGAGAGAAAAATGCTGGAATTCATAAAGAAGAGGAAAGTAAATTGGATTTGCCACTGGCTAAGAAGGAACTGCCTGCTGACGGATGCCCCAGAAAGAATGGTTAACGGAAAGAAGGTTAGAGGCAGAAAAATACATCAGATGATAGGCAATGTTAAAATAAATTGTTTGTATGCGGATATAAAAAGGAAGACTCGATTAAGGAAAGAGTGGAGAATGCTGAGTTTGCTGTGAAAGACCTGTTCTTGAGCAGAACACTATGTATGTATAATGTATATAAAATAATTATCATTCCTTTATTGTCATAATGATATTCATGCCTTCCCCAGTGGAAGTGGGCATTACTTCGGTAATTACATTTCCACATAATTGGGTTTGATTGTGTGTGCCATAGCCGTAAATTCGTCTCTATAATTATTATGTTTATAGCAACATCTCAATTTACGAAGTGAATTGGTATATGGACATAGAATTTGTGGTGTAATTTGTCGGAAATGAATGGCAATCTTGACTCGAAGGTTGCGAATTAATAACTCTTGTACGGATATCAGTCAGAAAGGGAGACATTCTGTCACACATAATTAACAAAGTTTCCAGCACTGAAAACGTTAATTACACAAAACAGTTGAGTGAAACGGTTCTAATATCAGAGACACTGTGATTTATTCTTTGAAGTGGACAAATATACGCACGTCAGTACTGAATGAACTTCAGTAGCACTGAAAACGTTAATTACACAAAACAGTTGAGTGAAACGGTTCTAATATCAGAGACACTGTGATTTATTCTTTGAAGTGGACAAATATACGCACGTCAGTACTGAATGAACTTCAGTAGCACTGAAAACGTTAATTACACAAAACAGTTGAGTGAAACGGTTCTAATATCAGAGACACTGTGATTTATTCTTTGAAGTGGACAAATATACGCACGTCAGTACTGAATGAACTTCAGTAGCACTGAAAACGTTAATTACACAAAACAGTTGAGTGAAACGGTTCTAATATCAGAGACATGTGATTTATTCTTTGAAGTGGACAAATATACGCACGTCAGTACTGAATGAACTTCAGTAGCACTGAAAACGTTAATTACACAAAACAGTTGAGTGAAACGGTTCTAATATCAGAGACATGTGATTTATTCTTTGAAGTGGACAAATATACGCACGTCAGTACTGAATGAACTTCAGTAGCACTGAAAACGTTAATTACACAAAACAGTTGAGTGAAACGGTTCTAATATCAGAGACATGTGATTTATTCTTTGAAGTGGACAAATATACGCACGTCAGTACTGAATGAACTTCAGTAGCACTGAAAACGTTAATTACACAAAACAGTTGAGTGAAACGGTTCTAATATCAGAGACATGTGATTTATTCTTTGAAGTGGACAAATATACGCACGTCAGTACTGAATGAACTTCAGTAGCTATTTGATATGGAGACTTGGCAACACTTTGACGTAAATATATTATTATAGAAGTCAGACCATCAGATAAAAACTGAGGCTATTCTTTACAACATGTGACACGACTTTTTAAATTTATTCATAAACTTCTGTCAAATTTTATTCTTAGGGTTCCATTTTTCAAATTATTTCCCACCATTTACAATGATTTTTAAATCTTTTCTAACTATTATTTCAATATACAGGGTGTACCATTCAAACCTCTCACATTTTAGTTAATCATAACTAACAAAGTATGCGGAATTATGAATTGAGGCCGGTATTAAACGAAACAGAAACTCAAAAGAATTTTCATTGCCACACATTAAAACATCTCTATACGTGTACAATTTCTTCAATATTTTGTTCTGAATCACGTGTACGAGCACATCCTGATTCTTTTTAAACGCTTCCAGTTGCTAGAAACTTCTCAAGCCATGCCTTAATTATCTTTCCATCAGGTGCATTTCCTCCATATTCTCTCCGGTAACTTAATTGCACTGTAATTATTGACTTCGCCTCTGCATACCAGAAAACGGTTTGTGCTCGCCATTTTGTTTTATGTCATTATTGTCCAACATGTGAGAGATGAATTAACTGCAACAATGAAAACAAAAATTCTTTGATTTTCTCTTTCTTTTAATACCAACCTCATTTCAGAATTCCGCATCCTTTGAGAGTTATGATTAATTAAAATGTGGGAGGTTTGAATGGGGCACGGTGTATTTCTCTGATATTTAACTACATACATAGCATGAAGACGTGGTAGCCATATTGATTTTAACGAATAATCTATTCAACAGCAGTGCAGCCAACATAGAGTATGTACTAATTAACTTTGCACATACACTTCAGAATTTTAGAACTTACTATTTATTTTTGGGTGTTGCATTCTTTGACAGGTTAGAGTGCTTAAATTGCGTTAGGTTAGCTTTTAGGTTGGTCTTTCACAGGTTAGAGTACTTAAATTGCATTAGGTTAGCTTTTAGGTTCGTTACATATCGTGTATATGTTGGCTGCATCTTGTAATTCGATAGTGTAAACTGCTTCGCGTTTTTTGGAGTATGCGCATTATGTATGGTTGGAACTTATAAACTTTTTCGCGTCACATGTTTGTAAAGAATCATCGAAACTGATTTAAAAAATCTGCTTATTAACATAACTTGCTTCTAAGAAGAATCCTTTTCATCCTTATACTTAATTATTTTGTTTGTCTGTACCCACACGTCTCCATGTGGGGCATTGCGGATATTACTTAGCCGGGCTCATTTCGTTAGGCTTATTTCCTTACAGATGTCAGAGAGTGACAAGTGGTCATCTCATCGCCTCAAAGAGACACAAGATAGAGGCCGATTAAATTTTGCTCACATGCCATAATTTGGCTTGAGGTTCTTTTACGAGCCCGAAAATCTTCAGATTCGGGACCCGTGGGTTGAAGTCGCTCCCAAAGTACTTGTCCAGTTAATTTTTTATTGCAAAAATATCCATCAAACCAGATCGGATTTGAACCTACAAGGAATTTAATCCCTAGACTTTCAAGGCCAATTAATTATGTATTTTAGTAACTGCAATAACAGATTGTTCAGTGTTAGATCAATATAAGAAAAATAATATACATTCGGTCTAATATAAATTTGGAACAGATTTTGGAGAGAAAAGCTCTGCATCTAAACAACATTTATTATAGGGCAAGGATTTTAAAACACTAAAAGTTCAGATTGCAACACAGATAGTACAGGAACTTCGGGTAATGTGGACCCTTCAGTTTGATTGGACACTGTTAATATCTTCTTTAATTGGTGTTTTTTGGAACAGAAAATATTTTGATTTCTTCCCTTCATCAACTTTGGCGTGTTCAAGGCCACTTTCTTTTATTCTTGTGCGAAGAAGGGTTTATTTGTGATATTTATAAAAACGAACATTAACAAGTTTTTCCAGCTTAGAATTAATTCTTAATTTCTGCTATAGAATATTACAAATATAAAAAACTCCTAAATATATTATATTATGTAGATGCTGTTTTAATGTACTGACGGGTTTGGTTTGATATTATGTGATATGACTGCTGTATAAAATAATTAAAGATAACAAATGAATTCTGTTAATGTGGACCCTCCACGAGGACCTGGGTCCACTTTACACGGATACGTATATTTTATCAATGAGGATACTATCTGTAAAAACCATAAAGTTAATTAATTATATCTAATATCCTTGTACGTAGTTTTACCTAAACCCAAAGACGTTGCTGTCTGCAGATAAATTATGTGTGGATGTTATAATCAACGACAATTTTAAAAACATTAAAAATAAATATCATCGCTTTTTAATTACGATCAGCCAAAAATACTTTCAGATTAATTTGTGCATGTCTGTACAAATTAATAGAATAAATAAACTTAAAATAGTCTAAAGGCTAGGATGGACTCTGGGGTCCACATTACCGGAATATGGAGGTTAAAGTGGACATTTCTTGTAATTTAAAAAGTTTATAAATTATGAAGATGTTTCCATATTTGAATAAAATAACAATGGTATTAAATTGTTATAGCACTAATGATAATCACTGTAATTAAACAAAATTCAAATCCCTTAATTAAAAGAAGAAAAAACAACAAATAGGGTCCAATTACGCGAAGTTTGTTCTATATATTATTCAATGGTTTCTGTGTGAAACCAAGACAATACAGTCAGAAGTCTAACTTATCATTTTATTATTCAACTGTTTGTAAGTGAAACAAAGACAAAGGACAGTCAGAAGTCTTACGTTTAATTATACTATATTGCAATCTTAAGTTTTACTGCATTAAAATCCTTGTCCTAATCAGCAACATCAAGGATTTAGACCTTAAGGTCTGTTCCTGTCCAATGCTAGAAATTAACGAAATTAAAATCAATAAATGAGTTTACGGATATGAATGGCATGAAAGCCTGAAGGACAACACAGAGAAATGACGAATCATAAGAATTAAATTAAGCAAAAGTAGTACCGGTAGTAGTAATAGGACTTTATAAGACTAAAAGTAAGATATATACAGTGTTATTTACAAATATGGGTCGCACGGACAATAAGCCATACGTGCTGTTGACAGTCCGTTACAATAAAGTAATATTTGGTAATAGTATAAAGAAAAACAAAAAGAAAACAATAATATTACAATTACATAAAAACACAATAATATTACAATTACATAATAATAAACTTTTATAAGATTCATGATGTGTTCCGTTGAGGTTTATTCAAAATTAATATAAAATTATAGAATATTCACCTGAAAGGTCCGTCTCCTCAACTTAATTATCATTGAACTGTAGCGCTTTCGGGACTTGTCCCATCATCGGCAGGAGAAAATACACAGAGAAAATAATCCAGCGAAGATAAACGTACTCGAAGAGATGGAAATCATGAAAGCAGCTCACAACGACAGCCTGATAAACGAAAACGAACCCAATACATGCAACCCCCTCTACCAGATCTTCAGTGAAACACCAGTTTTGAATCCTGCCGATGATGGGACAAGTCCCGAAAGCGCTACAGTTAAATGATAATTAAGTTGAGGAGACGGACCTTTCAGGTGAATATTCTATAATTTTATATTAATTTTACATAATAATACAATAACATTATACATTAATTATGCAGAATTATTAAGAATTAAATGGTATCGCATTTTGATAACGTGTATTTATTCATGAATGAGTGTTGTTCTTATTTTCCGCGTTTTGTACAGAAATTTACCCAAGTGTATCCAATTTTCTGTATTTACCATTAACTCGTAGCATGCCAATCTTTCACGATTAGAATTTAGAAATCTTTCGGGTAATAACAGACGCCTCCAATATTCAAAATCGTTACATTTTCCTAATATATGTATCTCGTCTTCAAAGCTCCCGCACATTGGACATATTCGCATATCGTGATCGTCGCTCATTTTTAGAAATTTCCATGCCCCTAGCCTAAACCAAGCAAGCTCTGATCTCTCTTTAAATCCTAGGTTGAGTATATAAGATTCTTTTCCCCAAACATGTTTTACGTCTCTTTGTAAAAACAGTGAGCGTTTTTCCCGTACATTCGGCGAAAATATCTTGTTGGTTTATATCTAAGTACCTTCTCCTTGTTTTTTTTTTTTCTCCACACATTCTTGCGATTTTCAGTCCCTTTTTCCATACCAACCCATCCCAATCTTTTGGAGTTCTCTCCTAACCTCGTCTGCCGAAAATTTCACAGCTATGTTTTTAATTTGGTGGTCGTAACAAAGTACTCTGAGCATTGTTTGTTCACCTTGGATTACCCGCAACCTGTATTTGAGTACACGAATTTTGCAGTTTATGTCGTCCTGGAATGATCCAAATTCATATAAAATTCCACAGTTAGAAACGGCCTTAAAACAAAAGTAAGGTTAACATATCAAATTATGCAACTTCATAGGAACAACAAATTGACATGAAGGGAGAAAATATAATTGTGCTTTTTTATCACGGGATTTGAGCTTTTAAAATGTCGTTATATTACACTTCACGTAATTAAACGTGTTAAATAAAACGATGATTTTTCTAGCAATCAATATTTTATCAAATAACGTATCTTCAGCATTAATTTGAACTAATGCATATATGTTTCTTTTATTTACTAAATAAAACAGTTTTATTGATTTTCATAAATATTTATTTTAATCAATATTCATGACAGATGTTTCGATACACTGTAATACCTTATCAGAAGTTGTTGTGAAATGTAATTTTGGTAACCTGATGTGGTGACGTTAATATTCAAAGCCTCGAGGTCAGAATATATCCGATAAATTACCTACTAACCCATTCTCTGATTATTGCGTTGCCTTCCATTACAAGTTTAATGCATCATATGATAGGAATCGAAGTCTTACCAAATACAATTTTAATTGGAAATATTAAATGACCTCAAATCCAGGATAAAACAGAATTTCCCTATTTCTGCTATAAGGATAATCGCTATTTCAGCAAGTTAGTATCTAAATCTTGCCAGAAATATTTTTTTTTTTTGGTTTTGAAAATACTTATGGCATTAATAAGCTGTTAGTTTATGCTGATGGTGTAGTATTACTAGCTATAGCGAGGAGATACTTAAGGCCAACATGTACAAGTGAGGGAAATTATGAAAAAGAAGGCCGAGTTAAAATACCTGTGAACAATAGTTACAAATAGAAATGAGATGCACACATACACAACTCTGAAAATGCATGCTGTTATGCGTTACAGGGACTCTTGTCGTCCCAAATCCTCTTAAAAATGTTAAACTGAAAATTTATAAAATTGTTATTCTTCCAGTTACATTGTATGGGTATGAAACGGACTCTTACTTTTTAGGGAGGAGAAAAAATTATGAGTATTTGAGAATAAAGTTGTTAGGAAAATTTTTGAATCAAAGAGAGATGAACAAACAGGCGAATGGAGACTACAAAGCAGTGGGCTACATGATCTCATAGGAGACCAGATATAATAACAGTTAAGCCTCATAGGCTACGATGGGCAGAGTATATGGCTTGAATGGGGAATAAACGAGGGGCATTGAAGCATCTTATAGGAAAACCAGACAGAAGATGCCCAGTTAGTAAACAATAATGAGGTGGGAGAATAACCTTAACCATTATTTAAGGCAAGAAGATTATATAGGGGATGACTGATTACATTAGCTCAGGATAGAGTTGTGTGGAGAGCTTATGTCCGCTCTGCCATAAACCTACTACGGATTCCACAGTGACAGTGCGATAGTTAGTTACTCGAGAATACTTAAGGTACCACATGTCACTGTGATTCGGTCTCTACGCTTTTGAAGCTACCCTCATAAGAAACCGCATTCTCTAAGTCTTCGTTAGAAAAACGAATAGCTATTTTAGGCTAATCGATTTCGCGAAATTTGAATCCAGAGGTTAATAAGTTGACCTAGATTACACTGGTCTACAGTGATTTTGCTACAGAGCAAAAACAAGCGTATCTAACCTAATTCGAGTGTGCTGATTACAGATCTGAAGCCCGTTTTTATCTAGGACATCACAAATTTATTATTATTATATTTTGAGTTTTTGTGTATTTAGATAATGTCCTTAATTTCATTTATATTTAATTCCTTAATGTCATGACTTGCTTCCCTTAGATAAATGGGGTTATATATGTTGAGTCATGGCCTCCTTGATAACTTCATACATCTCTTATTTTAACACTTCAGCATCTTCTCACCAGGGGTAGAATTTACCAACGAAAGTTTATCATACTAAAGATTTAATCACCTCCTTTTTAATATTCTGAATAGGTAATATCATTATTTTTGCAGTGACTGACTCTCGAAGAAATATCAGCTACTAGATTGTATAGATAGTGCATGAATGTCAGCACAAAGCGCCATGCGATAGATAATATAAAAACATTTGTAACAATTGAATTATTACAAAATACAAAAAAAAAAGAAACCACTGTTTGCCACTTCCTTAAACGAATTTTAAACAGCAAGGCAATGGCGTTTTCAGAAAAATATAATTGACATATTTACATCATAGGACATCAGAAATTAATTAATACCTATATCGTTGGTTATAAATTTCTCCACTAGGGTGCATTCTTACAATATTGCGATCCTTTGGCAATAAATAATATTATGATCTGGTTGCAGTGATAAACAAAAGAAGCGTACCGTTTCTCATTTGTTTTCAAACATCGCCGTTTACATTAAATATATAATTATTTTAAAATAACTATAGTTTAATAATGATTTGAGAGTAAACAGCTTAATTTTATTCGTTAAATAGTCCTAACAAATGCCACTCTTGATTTCCAAATTCTCTAGATAAATTGGAAATCACTCATGGCATTACTTATGATAAATACCAATTAGATAGTATAACTGTTACACGATTGATGATCGGAGCAAGAGGTACTATACCAGGATTCTTAGCTAAATTTTGGAATTTCTTAGATTTGGACAGAGTATCTTTCTAAAATTTCCATCGCTGCCATTAGAGGATCAGTTTCAAATTTTAAGGAACCATCTATACATAATTTCTACTTTATAGAATATACTTCAATTACAATTTGAAATTTTTTAATGTATCTACAAAATGTATTTAATCAATTTCCAAAATTAATTGTCTGTATCACTTATCCTTGTGGCAATCTTCTAATGAGGAACGTTTTATGTAATAATACAAATACGTTGTGGTTCAGACTAGTAAAATACATCGAACAAGTTTGGTAGATAGAAAACTGTTATATTATTTATTGCCAGTACTAACTGAATGGTTAAAAACCGAGCGAGAGCGAGGTTTTTAATTTACGAAATTCTGTAAAACACTTCACATACCTGCGTTGGACATTATTTTTTGCACGATGATGTTTTCAAAATAATAAATAATAGTAAAATAATAACATATTTGTTGGAAATATTTGTGATCATTATAAACAACTAACTAACGTTAACAGTCTGGCCAACGTTTATATAGTAAATGCCGAAAATAATTTGAGATACAGCAAGCCGTGACATCAATCAGGTATAAAATGGCGGCAAGTACGAATTTGTTTTATACTATTTCAAATAAAGTTCAGTTCATTTAAAACGCAGTGATTTGTTTCGTATAGGATATAATAACATTATATTTTGGATATATTTTTTGTATGTAGGACCTACATTGTACGTAGTATACATAAAGGACAGTGATTTTACTTTCCGCACTAGGTAGGTAATTTTTTATATTACAGTATAGTTATTTATAGGTTGGCAGTCCACCGCTGTGGTCTCGAGGTAGCGTGCTGCCTTGTCACGCAGCGGACCCGGGTTCGATTTCCGGTCGGGACAGGCTCCTGGGTGAGGTTTTTTTCGGGGTTTTTCCTCACCTGTAAGACAAATGTCAAGAAGCGTAGGGCCCAACGGTCACCGAAAATCATCCGACCATCATCATCATCATCGTTATCATCATCATCCTTCACGGTGTGGAAAGCAACGGGAAACTACCCCCCCTCTCTCTCTCTCTCTCTCTCTCTCTCTCCTGGCGTGGCAGTCCTAGAAGGCCCTTAGCCTACCAGGCCGGTTGCTGGCCTCACATTCACATGTGTCAATCACAGAGGGGATGATCATCAGCCAGTGTAGGGGTGACATGTGCACAGCATGTCGAGTCCCCCAGCTGTTATAGCTGGTTCCTCAACCTGGAGCCGCTACTTATTGTAGCTACCCAAATGTCTCACGATGCTGGAACGGGAAACTACCAGACCGTGTAATTCCCTAGTAAAGCTGCAAAGCATAGCATGAAAATGCTATGATTGCAGTTTTTTTAAGAGCCCCACCACCATCCCCCTGGGTTTCCTAGGGCTTAGTGCCCATATCCCCAGGTCGGTTCTTGTCCCTATTTATTATCTAGCGTGATTTCTTTATATGATTCATTATACTTTTACAGAGTGCGGCTAGTTGAAACTTAATCTAAGCTGTTTACAGTTATATTACATTATGGTTTCTTAATCTAATTTTGTTTCTTGTACAATATAATAATAATGTACATAAAATGGAAGTATTAATCTTATATCTTACTTACTTACTCACTGGCACTATCGAACCCGAAGGTTCATGGCCGCGCGGACATAAGCTCTCCATACATCCCTATCCTGAGCTAATGCTTTCCAGTCATTCCCTGTATAATCTACTTCCCTCAAATCATAGTTAATGTTGTTCTCCCACCTCATTCTTGGCCTACCAACTGGGCGTTTTCCCTCTGGCTTTCCTACAAGAAGTTTCCATGCACGTCTTTCATTCCCCATACGCGCAACATGTCCTGCCCATCGCAGCCTATGAGACTTAACTGTTCTTATTATATATGGCTTCCTATAAAGATCATGTAGTTCATTGTTATGTAGTCTTCTCCATTCGCCTGTCTGTTCATCTCTCTTTGGTCCAAAAATTTTCCTAAGAACTTTATTCTCAAATACTCGTGATCTTCTTTCCTCCCTTAAAGTAAGAGTCCATGTTTCACACCCATATAATATAACTGGTATAATAATAGTTTTATATATTTTCAGCTACTTAACCTAAACTTAATATTACAATTTATCAAGTATACATATTGATATATTCGAAGTTTAAATTCTACTTATTCTATCGTTGATTTTCTCGTCTTCTCTTCTCTTCTTCAGCTCGCGTGCTTAGAGCATTTTGGGTATACTCCGCGATCAACTTGTAGTTATCTTCCCTACATCCAGAACCGAAAAGGAGGCCTGGGCTCCTCCTTTTTTTTGGTTCTGGATGCAGAAAGATAACTAAAAGTTGATCGCCCGAGTATACCCAAAAAGCTCTAAGCACGCCAGCTGAAGAAGAAATTGAAATACCTGACCTCGGGCAGAATTACTATGGATGAATAAGTTGGCAACCCCGAAATCTAGGGAATTGAACTTTAAATCATCGTCGCCATTGCTGTAAGTATGGCAGAACGCATTATCGTGTAAAAAAGTTTATTTACCCTATTTTTAAATTCGTTTATAGCGCAGAGAGACAAGATTCAGTGGAAAAATATACAAGTTTTCTAATTCACCGGGCTGACAAATTTGAACAATTGATGCGAACTCTTTAGATGACAACGTTGCTTCGTTTC
>JASPKZ010001538.1:37500-100799 GCA_030220185.1 Diploptera punctata
AGCCCTCCGAGAGAGACTTTAAAGCCGTGGGTGCCGAGTCTGAAGATTTTCAGGCTCGTAAAAGATCCTTAAGGCTAAATAAAGAGGCCTCTAAGCAAAATTTACCGACATCAACGTCCTAGTAATTCCTCAATAGGCTGTTAGATGTCTCATTAGGTCGGTGTGTTGACCGCATGTCATCCATGATATTTGCGAGCAAATAAGATAACTGAAAATTAACTTAGTCTACAGTCAGAACCTTGCCCCTCCTCCCCTCCCTTAACAATCAAATACCATTATTATGAGTTTGGCAACATCTAGCACCTGTAGGGGGCACTGACGTAGCCCATAAGCTCTGTAGTAACTTCCTGGGTTGAATTAGAGTGTAATAACTCTCTCGCGACATCTAGTAATAATGGAGAATATAATACATATATAAGACAAATAAGTGTTTGAATTGGATTCGCCTGGTGGTGTAATGGATACCACGCTGAGGTACAGACTCAGAATTCCGGGTTCGAATCCCGTCCAGGCATTTATTTTTCTTATCATGCCATATTAAGCTTGCATTGCTCAATGTTAAACATTTAATTATAACACACACACACACACACACACACACACACACACACACACACACACACATACCCATACACATATATATACATATAGGTATGTACCCGCATGAGCTTTGTTTTATTGTTTTCGAAATTTTATTTGTGTAAATATTTATGTCACCTCTCGCTACCTTTCACCGTTTGCTTCCAGAAAAAAAAAACTATCAATGTGGGTGTTGTTTGCTGTGTTTCGAGTTTGTTGTTTATGTACAGTAGCTGTTTCATGTTTGTGGAATACATTCACTATTTTTTAAATCTTTTTCTACATTTCGTTCATATTCATTAAACCAACATGTAATATAGACGTGTGGACTTATGAAAATTAAATTTTATTACAAATAAAATTAAGTCAGATTAAAATTATTTCAATTTGCTTTATAGAGATTTACCCAAATACCTAATTTCAGTAACAAATAAAAATTATGCTATATTCGTTTTAAAACAAATAATTAGCGAGTTAATTTACACATTCAATGACACCACGTTGTCATGTCGACATTCTGGTATTCTCTCCTGGAATAGCGTTATTGTAATCCACTTCTGAGGTTGGGGTGCCTAGAAGGCGGAGTTACGCTATCCCGATGATATATGAATGGTGATGATGATGGAAATGATTCGCCAGGAGAGGCCTTAATTCTAAAATTAATGAATAAGTTAATGATAATAATGATGGGCAGATGATGATCGGGGACAATTTGGGTCTTACATTTATCTGGCATTTGTCTTACAGCTGAGGAAAGGAGAGTTAATTGCAACAGAATTTAAAATTTGAATACCCGATAAAGTGTTTAACATTATCTTCTGGATTATCTCGAAAAACGTGTAAAATATGTTTAATCGATATAAATAGTTCTTATATCTTCAAATAAAAATTATGTCGGCCGCAGTGGTCTAGTGGATATGTTCCTATTCTCCAGTCCCGAAGGTCTAAGGTTCAAACCTGGCCGTGGTCGATAGATTTTTCAAGGATGGTAAAATCCAAGGGACAAGTTCTCCGGAAGGCACTTTGAACCGTGGGTCCGGAGTCTGAAAATTTTCAGGCCTGAATAAAAAGGCTACTGTGCAAAAATTACCGAATATTTCCATTTCTGTATGTCACCGTGTGGCGGAACGTTGATCCCGGGCTACTCAATAATTTCTATACGAAAATAAATGTAACTAAATTAGTAGGTTGAAATTCTCCCCTTATGGGGAAAATACCTAAGTCTCACTGAGAGACACAAAGGAATACTACTACTAGAACTACAAATAGAAATTATTATCTGTGAGCCTCTATACAGAGTGACTCAGGAGGAAAGGTACATGGTTTGAGGGGTGATAGTAAGGTGATTCTGAAAAATACTTCTAATGTATATGTGGCCTTTTCTTATCCGTTTCAAGGCAATTTAATGAAAACAACGAGAAACCAGAAAAGGGCAGGTGACAGTAAATCAAGATACTGTTATTTTAAGTTTTGTTCAATTGTGTATGTTTCCTCACATATGTTCAAACACTCCACCGCCAACTTAAATGCATTTTGCTGTTCTTGTAGACAGCTGCTGTGTTGCTGATCTGAACTCATTCGTACATTCCTTTACTTGAGCACAGACATGAGTGAGAAGTTCCTCTTTTACGTCCACTCTGGGCTTGTAGACGTCGCTCTGAAGCCAATCCCACAAACAGTAATCTAATGGGGTAAGATCAAGTGACCTCGGTGGCCAAGCAATGATTCCACTGCGACATATTCCTTGAAAATGTGTTACCAGAATACTTGGAGGTTATCTCTTTCGCAACATGATCTCGTATGTACTTTCAGCATGACGGAGCTCCTGCACATTCCGAACGGCCAGTGAAACGGCACCGCAATAAAACGTATCCTGGGTGTTGGATCGGTCGCGATGGAATCATTGCTTGGCCACAGAGGTCACCTGATCTTACCCCATTAGATTACCGTTTGTGGGGTTGGCTTAATAGCGAAGTCTACAAGCACAGAGTGGACACAAAAGAGGAACTTCTCACTCGTGTTTGTGCTCAAGTAAAGGAATGTACGAATGAGCTCAGATCAGCAACACAACAGCTGTCAACAAGAGCAGCCAAATGTATTGAAGTTGTCGGTGGAGTGTTTGAACATATTTTGTGAGAAAACATACACAATTAAACAAAACTTAAGATAACAGTATCTTGATTTACTGTCACCTGCACTTTTCCGGTTCCTCTATGTTTTCATTAAATTACCCTGAAACAGTTAAAAAAGACCACATGTATATTAGAAGTTTTTCTCAGTATCACCAGTACTATCACCCCTCAAAGCATGTACCTTTCCTCCTGGCTCATCCTGTATAGAAGAATGAATGCTTTATAAAGTTTGCGAAAAAAAATTATGTGGAAGAGAATACAATTGTCATATAAACAATATTATTATATATCTAATATATAAAATGTTTGTTTGTTTGTTGGTGTGTTTGTTGGTTTGTTCATACTTTATGCGCGGTCATACCGTTGATCCGATTGTGATTTTTGTTTTGCAAAATGTTCAGGAGATTCCCGGGATGAACATAGGCTATAAGAGATTTGAGATACTCAACTTCTACACCCTTAAAAACAACCTTTGTAGTGAAAAACGTAACAAAAGTCCCTTTTTTTACGCTTAAGTGGCTTACGCTGCCTGAACAATAACAAATACACAACATTTATGTACACACAATTGAATATATTAAAAATCTACAAAAAAGTCTGCGACAGCATATGTTTATCTTTTACAGATAACACACAATATCCATTTTTGTCTTTCGTTAATATCAAGGAGATCAGGATAAGTAGATCCCCGGGTAAGCTGTGCTACCATACCATTCATCCGATTGTCATGGGGCTTTTTGCAAAATGTTCAGGATTTTCCCTGGGAGGTTAAAGGTTATAAGCGAATTTTAATGTTCAAGCCCTTCACCCTTAAAAATCGCCTTCTGTAGTCAAAAAACGTGAAAAAATGTCCCTTTTGTAAGCTTAAATAGTTTACGCTGCCTAAACCATAACAAATAACAAAATTATTGTACACAGAATTGAATATCTCAAAAAACCCTACAGAAAAGTTCGCGACAGCATATGTTTTTCTTTTAAGGATAACTCACAATAACATTTTTGCCTTTCATTGATCCCAAGAAGATCGGGATAAGTAGATTCCCGGGCAAGCAAGCAGCGCACGGCGGGTATTCTTTTATGGATAACTCCAAATAACAAATTTTGTCTTTCAGCTCATTTATGCCAAGTACATCGGGATGCATAGATTCCCGGGCATCGCCGGGTAATCAGCACGGGATATCTATAAATAATAACAATATAAATGTGTATTTATTTTTCATTTTACTTATTCAACTAAATGCAAAAACACATTATCATTTATTTATGTGTAGCAGCGCACGCCGGGTATTAGCTAGTTATTTGTATTCATTTAAATTTTTAACTAAAGTATGATTGAAAATCTTTCTCCGATCTGCATAAAAATCAGATTCTCAGCAGAATTTTATTCCATTTTCGTGAGGTGTTGAAACATTTAGAAATATTCTATGGTTAATAACAGCCATAATTTTAGTAGCAAATATCGATATGTGAAATTTAAAAAGTTAATGCTAATTTTAAAATGTCAGGATATGAATATCATTTCAAAGTCGCTTGGGACTATTAAACGCATATATATTAAACTGATAATTGAGTTTTAACAAATCATGGATTAATTGTAATTTAATTAGTATTGCATTTTAACGAGTGTTTTAAAATACGAATAACAGAATTAGACGTGCAATATCAATTACCATCTTAATTATGTAACAGTTACAAATTTATAGTGTAGGTGAATAGAAAATATTAAAGGGGATATTTAACTCATGCCCCAAATGGGAGTCAAACACCAATCACGTTTCAATTAATTTTCTTTTCCAACCAATGACAGACGTGTTTCACTCATTCTTTATCGAATTCTCTTTGGCAGCTCCTGCTTTTGTGATAAAGAAAGTTCCTCCTTTTTAATATTCTGAACAGGTCAGAGCATTATTTTGCAGTGACTGACTCACCAACAAATACATTGAATATAGCAAATAATGAATAGATTCCTTCGAACTTCACATTTGATAATTGCGTGTTCAATAATTGTGTTTTTAAATAAGTAGCCGCGGTGGACTAGTGGTTATGCTCCTTGCCTCTAGTCCCGTAGGTCGTGGGTTCAAACTCGGCCGGGGTCGATGGATTTTTTTAGGATGGAAAAATCCAAGGAGCAGGTCCTCCGGGAGGGACTTTAAGCCGTGGGTCCCGAGTCTAAAGATTTTCAGGCTCGTAAAAGATCCTAAAGCCTGAATGAAAAGGCCTCTAAGCAAAATTTACCGAATTTTCCCGTCCTAGTACTACCTTGGTTTCCTAGATGTTAGTATGAGGCGGAACGCTGACCACGGACCACTCAAATGACATCTATAAGAAAACAAGTGTAACTAAATTAGTCTGGTTCAAATTCTTCCCTGTAGGGGGAGAGCGCCTAAATCTCTGTTAAGGGAAACATGGGCTTACAAGAAGATACAAGAAGATTTTACTGATGGTCGAAACTACTATATCAATGGCAACCGATCAGAAAGAAGAAAAGAGGGAGACCAAAGTTAACATAGAGGGAAAACGTGAGGATACTAATGCAATCAAGAGGGCTAAGCATTGAAGATGTTCAAGATCGTAGGTTTTGGACATTTGGCACGGGAAGACGACAGCTGCTGTAAAAGCCCGAAAATAGATAGAGATTTTACTGAGTTGTTTACTAAAAATAAATTAATAACCTATAATGTTGTAATATGCAGTTTGATGTGTTTCAAATTTTTTCTTCATTAGGGTGCATTCTTATAATATTGCAATCCTATCTGGAAGTAAATAATATGATCAAGTAGCAGTGAATAAGCAAATGAAACATAACCACACTTTTCTGATTTGTTTTAAAACATCGCCTTTACATTAAATGTATAAATATTTTAAAATACCGGTAACTAAATAATGGGTTTTGAGTAAACAGCTTAATTGTAATCGTTAAATTAACAAATGTCACTCTTGATTTCCAAATTTATCATGATTTGGAAATCACTCGTGACATTACTTATGATAAATTAAAAATGACAACAAATTAAGAATCAGTGAGTTTTTGGCAAATACAAATATGTAATATGTTTGTAAATAAGGCCCGTCGTAAGTTCTCCAGGTGCCCAAAATTCGCATAAGTCATATTTCTAAGATTTGGCACTTAAAAGACATGCGGTCTGCATCGACTTGATACATGGTGTAACAGAATTTTGTTGAAGTGAGAAATAAATTTATTGCTAGTATCATTTACGTATTATGTTGTTGATGTAACTCTTGTTCATACTATGGAATAGATAATGTTCAATGTAGTGTACATCTTATTCTTACAGCTGCAATATTAAGAATACATCTTCTATAGCGATACGTTACGATCTTTCATCTTAAATTTACAACCGTCAAGAAACATGGACATGGCTTCTGCTGGAATAAAATTTTCCAGAGGTAAAATAGTCCCCCATTCGGTTCTCCGAGCGAGGATTACTTCAGATAATCCATGCCAAAGACTCAAGCTCAGCACTCGTGCCCGCGCGGCCATGAACCTATTAGTTTGATAGAGCCAGTGAGTTAGTTACAGCGATGTGTTAATTTTTCTATGTTCATTAAATGCTACAATTGTTCTTAAGTTCGTCGCTTCAGCACTTGTGCTTTGGGAAAACTTAACATAATGTTTTTCATCGGTTGTCTCTCTAAATCACTGACTACAAGAAAAGGTTAAGTGATTCTATCACAGGTCTCTTAGGAGGCCCTTGGGATGGTGGGAGGTTAAGGCTTCAATTTTTCTAGACAATGAGTACTTGATGCCAACCGGATTGTCAGTTCTGCGTTACAGCCGCCTTTCCCCCCAGAAAAAAAGTTTGTTACTCATTTCAGTTAGAGGCTGAGTAGACAATAGGGCTTCCAGAAGGTTTGGGTCAGTTTAAAAATCCATACTCCACCGGGATTTGAACCCTCAGTCTTTCGGCTTGTAGCGTAGTGCCTTAAGTCATTCACCTCAAAAGACGAGGTAGACTCGCCGGCCGTTAAATAGCCTTTCAACTCAGAAGACGAGGTACACTCGCTTAACTCTGTTGTTATATATTTTGCAATATTTTATACATCCCTTGGCAGAGCAATCTTATGTTAACATTTATGAAAGGTAGAGGAATGTGTTCTCGCCTTCACCCTTATTGTGATCTCAAGTACCGTTATCCATTGTTTGTTTTGAATGCCTGAAAATAGACAAAATAATTTATGGTAACTTAAATCCGGTTTCTGGAGAAATACATTGAGTATTTAAACTTGAAGCGAATGGGTTAAACAACTACGCTATGGCGTGCCTCCTGATTGCAAGTAATTGTACTTTCAAAATCATATTTTTTATATTTATGGCTAAAAATCCTTTTGTTTCTAATGAATTTTATTTTATAATGTTTTGTCTGCTTGATTACGTTCTCTCATAAACTCGTCATGCATGACCAGAATTATTTATATCAAATTTATATCAAAAGTAAAGTTAAAGAGATTAGATATAACTTGGTTAATTTCCAGAAATATGAAATTTGTCTGTATTTTGGGCCCGGCTGAAGACTCTGCTTAGAAGGTTGTGTGTTTAGATTAGCGTAATGATCCACGGGTACCGAAAAGAAGGTAGCAGATCGTTCATCGTCATTCTCTCGATAAACTTTGATTTATATTAAATATATAAGAATTAAACTCTGCACTTATTAATATTAATTTGAATTTACAATATTACGTAAGTGAGAAATTTAGGGATACATGTGCTCTAACTTCGGCAGTTGCAACTCCCATTCATTATTTTTTTATGAGAAGGAATATTACATTAAGAAACCCAATGCTATTTTTGAAGCTCTCGAATCTTGAATTTACGTATAATATCATGCTTGTCTTTCTTTGAAACAAGTCATCTCGTTGAAAATAAATATTTATGCAGATTTGTCTTACTATTTTGTACTCTGATATTGTTTTCTCTGAAACAATGTACGTAAAAGTAAATGCAAATAATAATATACGAATAATCGATTTAAGTAGTTATTTTATAAAGTATTTTACGTTATTTATCCAAACGTCGCTATTTCATCTTCCTCTTTCAATTCATTCAATCCAATATTTCGTTTGACTCCATTCATCCATTGAACTCTGTCTATTCCATTTTTTCTAATTAGGATTCCAATATTCTCGAGGGTTATTAGTTCTTTCACATTCGTTCTTTACACAAGGGCCTCTGAGCAAAATTCGTTCATCCTTTCATTCTCGAATTTGAATCGCAACGCTAAAACTCTAAGACGTTAAAAAGAGCGTTGTTAAATAAAGTGCTACCTAACTCTGTCCATTGGGGATTGAACAGAACATTTCACGAGTCATCATCCGTCATGGATACAGGTCTTTGTAGACCTGTTTCGGCCTCATCTAGCAATCTTTTACGAGGTATTCCTGGTGGACGATGTCCTTTGCGCTTATATTGCATAATCATTTTTGTGATTCTTGCATCAATAATACAATATTAGAAAGATGCAATAGCTTCCCATATTTAGGTTACAATCTTTCAATCTTTGAAGCATTGGATTTACCACAGAAAATTAATAAATGCACAAAAAACTATGGGCATTATAAATAGTGTGATAAAACCATTCCTTGTTCAGAAACACACCCTCATCCGTCTTTATAACATAATGGCAGCGAAGCATGGACACTGAAGAAAGCAGATATAAGTAGAATAACGGCTTGTGAAATGCGATTTATGCGAAGAACGGAGGGATATACTAAGTGGGATTTAAAAAGAAATTGTGAAATCTTACAGGAAATAAAAACTAAGCCAGTTTTAGACTATACTGATCGGTATCAGTTCAATTGGAAACAAGATTTGGAAAGAATGAGTAATATTAGAATCTCAAAGGCAATTTATAAATATGTACCACACGGCCAAAGATATGTAGGCCGTCCAGCTAAGAGATGGCGTGAAAATTTTATGTGAGACCGTAACAGGCCTTGTGACCTAATACTTCTCAGGCAGAAGAAAGAAGAAGAAGAAATGATTATTGAATTATCCATTCATTATACATGATCTAGCCGATTTAATTTACATTTGTTGAGTTTTTCTTATACTGATTCTACTTCTAATTGTTTTTTTTTCCATTCTATTTTCGATCTAAAAGTGTATCATGCTGTCCCTCTGAGACATTTCATTTCCGTTGCTTTGATTCTGTTCCTGTCTCATTTTCATAATATCCAAATCTCACTTCCGTATAAAAAGGATGGTGATGCCAAAGTATATATTTTTTATTATTGTGAATTTTTGATCTAATTTAGCTTTTAATCCTAAGATTTATTCCTAAGATTTGTGTAAATTTGGTGATTTTCTTATTCACATCTTTTTCATTTTGGTAAGATATTTCACAACCTGAACAGTTGAAATTTTGTACTTGTTCTAGGCATTGGTTATTGTGAATTATCTTACTTCTGATTGGATCTTCTCCTAAGAATGCCATTACTTTTGACTTGTTTGTTATTCAATGTTTAATGTAAAGAAGAAGAGTTAAATGAAATATAGAATAACAAACACATTTCATAGTGGAATGCAGGCTTTCACGGCCGGTAATCATGGTAGTAAAAGATTCCGGGCTATGTGGCCGTGGTCTATAACTGGCGTTTCTTCCAGACGTTTCTCCCTCAACTGCGGAGGGCATCTTCAGTGGCGAGCGCTAGAAGCTGTTGTTTCCCTGTCGTAGACTCGACTGCATGACTGCGAATGCAGTCGAGTCTACGACAGGGAAACAACAGCTTCTAGCGCTCGCCACTGAAGATGCCCTCCGCAGTTGAGGGAAAACATCTGGAAGAAACGCCAGTTATAGACCACGGCCACATAGCCCGGAATCTTTTACTACCAAACACATTTCATGATTGTTGACTGCATATCATAAGTAATGCCACGAGTGATTTCAAATCTATCTAGAGGATTTTGAAGTCAAGAGTAGTATTTGTTAGGACTATTTAACGAATAAAATTAAACTATTTACTCACAAATCATTATTTAAATATAGTTATTTTAAAATATTTATATATTTAATGTAAGCGGCGATGTTTGAAAACAAATGAGAAATGCTTGGTTATGTTTCATATGTTCATCACTGCTACCTGATCATGTTATTTATTGCCAAATAGGATCGCAATGTTATAAGAATTCACCCTAGGGGAGAAAAAATGAAACATCAAACTGTATATTATAACCAACATTGTAGGTTGTTAATTCATTTTTTCGGAAACAACTCAGTAAAATCAGTATTTAAAAACACAAGTATTGAACACACAATTATCAAATGTGTAGGTAGATGGAATCTGTTCATTATTTGCTATATTCAACGTATTTATTAGAGAGTCAGTCACTGCAAAATAATGCTGTGACCGGTTCAGAATATTAAAAAGGAGCAGCTTTCTTTATTTTGGTAAATAAAATTCGATAATTATCGAGGTGAAACACGACTGTGATTGGTTGTAAAACAAAATTCATTAAAATGAGATTGGTCATTGACTCCCATTTGGGGCATGAGTTAAATAGTGGTTGAAAAATATTTTAGAATCAGCATTTGTTATAGGTGAATTTTACAAATCGTTCCGTATATTTTTAAGAAAAGAAGTAACAATTTGCAACATGTAGTAAAATTGTAATTAGTAACGGAGATGGACGTTCCAAAGTGCATCACATAACTGTCGTGGCTTTAAATAACTCATTATGGGGATATCAAAGCGGGCTCCGGTAAGTTTAGCTCTCCATCATATTTGACCACATACTCCATTATAGAGTCGTTAATAATCAAAGTAGTTGAGCGATAGTGCATGGAAATAACACTGTCCCTGGTCAAATGTGTCCACATTATAACTCTAACTCACTGGCACTATCTAACCCGTAGATTTATGGCCGTGCGGAAATAAGCTCTCCATACATCCCTATCTTGAGCTAATGTTTACCAATTATCTCCTGCATAATCTACTTCTCTCAAATCATGGTTAATGTTATTCTCCCACCTCATTCTTGGCCTACCAATTGGGGGTTTTCCCTCTGTTTTTTCTACAAGAAACTTCCATGCCCGTCTTTCATTCCCCATTCGTGCCACATGTCTTGCTCATCGCAGTCTATGAGACTTAATTCTTCTTATTATATCTGGCTTCCTATAAAGATCATGTAGTTTACTGTTATTTAGTCTTCTCCAATCACCCTGTCTGTTCATCTCTCTTTGGTCCAAAAATTTTCCTTAGAACTATATTCTCCTTTCCTCCCTTAAAGTAAGAGTCCATGTTTCGCATCCATATAACTGAAAGAATAACGGTTTTATATATATTCAGTTTAAAGTTTTTTGAAAGGAGTTGGGACGATAAGAGTCCCTGTAATGAATAATAGCAAAAATCATGGTTGATGTTATTCTCCCATCTCATTTTTGTTCTACCAACTGCACGTTTCCCCTCTGATTTTCCTACAAGAATCTTCCATGCATCTCTTTCATTCCCCATTCGTGCCACGTGTCCTCCTCATCGTAGTCTACTTAACTGTTCTTTACACATTGTATTGCTGATTAATTCAGACTTAAATAATATGACGGGAGACTTGCAATCTGGAAATCAGCGAAGTGAAAGATTATGTGTTTATATTCAATAAATTTAATAAATACATTTTAAATTTTATAGGCCTATAGCATATAGTTATTGTTTTTAAGCACATAGTTGTTTGTAGAGTGATACAATTTTATTAGGGAGTCCATACATATAGTGGATATGGAAAAGGTTTTATAACAGTTGTAAAATATATAAAAATGATCTTACACTAATAACATTGAATTGGGGAAAATGACCGAATTACAGCAAACTTGAGTATACAAAGGCCTGGTATTAATAAAGCTAAATGCAAATAAAGTAACAATATAATTTGTAGTAGATTAATTTCAAATATTAGTAAGAATTCTGGGAAACTGATGATAAATAACATTTTATGAATTTTGTCTTTACTATCCTGAGTTTAAAAATTCGCAGCATTTCGATTTCCTTGAGAAAATTTTCTACTATTCAAGACTGTCATTTGCTGTTACTGAAGCTACTACTACTACTATAATAATAATAATAATAATAATAATAATAATAATAATAATAATAATAATAATAATAATAATAATAAATAATAATAATAATAATAATAATAATAATAATATAATAATAATAATAATAATAATAATAATAATAATAATATAATAATAATAATAGTAACAGTAATAGTAACAGTAATAGTAGAAACAGTAGTAACAGTAGTAAGAATAGTATGAATAGTAAGAATAGTAACAATAGTAGCAATAGTAACAATAATAATAATAATAATTGTACTAATATTAGTAATAATAGTAACAGTAATAGTAGAAGCAGTAGTAACAGTAGTAAGAATAGTAACAATAGTAATAATAATAGTAACAATAAAAGTAATAATAATAGTAATAATAATAATAATTGTAATAATAGTAACAGTAATAGTAACAGTAGTAGTAGAAACAGTAATAAGAATAGTAACAGTAGTAAGAATAGTAACAATAGTAGCAATAGTAACAATAATAATAATAATAATAATAATAATAATAATAATAATAATAATAATAATTGTAATAATATTAGTAATAATAGTAACATTAATAGTAACAGTAGTAGTAGAAACAGTAGTAAGAATAGTAACAGTAGTAAAAATAGTAACAGTAGTAAGAATAGTAACAATAGTAGCAATAGTAACAATAATAATAATAATAATAATAATAATAATTGTAATAATATTAGTAATAATAGTAACATTAATAGTAACAGTAGTAGTAGAAACAGTAGTAAGAATAGTAACAGTAGTAAAAATAGTAACAGTAGTAAGAATAGTAACAATAGTAGCAATAGCAACAATAATAGTAATAATAATAATAATTGTAAAAAAAAATAATAATAGTAACAGTCCTAGTAAAAACTGTAGTAACAGTAGTAAGAATAGTAACAATAGTAAGAATACTAACAATAGTAAGAATAGTAACAATAGTAGCAATAGTAATAATAATTGTACGTAATAATAATAGTAATGATAATAATTGTAATAATAATAATAATAATTATTATTATTATTATTTTATATGATGTAGCAACTTAATTAAAGTTATTGTATATCCGATATCACACTTGCTACATTTTTGTTGCAAAATAAATTAGATTTTATTACCAATGTATGAGGTGTAGCAGTAACACGATTTTTTGTCTTCATGATTTAACGTATGAGGTACAAACAGTATGAAGTGCTCATTAGGTAATGATGTACGCGTTTTAAAATGAACCACATTTTTAGAACCTGATTGACGTTCATTCTTGTTACTGTAGTCGTTGAATATTTAATCACCTCTCTCCAGTTGACACGTAAAAGCTTTCAAAAATTGAATCGCTTGTTTCCAGTCACTGTTAACGCTCGCATAGAAACAGGTTAATCAACAGCTTCTATCCAGAAATCTAACGTTTCTGCCAACAGGGATAAACATGCTGAAAGTCTCCGGGAATACTATATGTATTATTAATAATATTGATGTGCGTTGTGAAAGTGAATGAAGGATATTTTCTATAACCTCAAAAGTATTATGGGGTAGGGAGTGTTGATAAATATTTTTGCTATTCTTTACAACTTGTGACGAGACTTTTTTTTATTCCTTCATACACTCCTATCAAATTGTATTCTTAGTGTTACATTTTTCAAATTATTTCCCATCATTTACAATGATTTTTACATTTTTTCTAACGCTTATTTCAATATATTTTTCTATGATATTAACTACATACGTAGCATGAAGACGTGGCATCCATATTGATTTTAACGAATATTCTATACAACAACAAAGACTGTTCCAATGCAGCCAACAAAGAGTATGTACTAATTAACTGTACACATATACTTCAGCATTTCAAAACTTATTATTTATTTTTGGTCGTTGCATTCTTTCACAGGTTAGAGTGCTTAAATTGCCTTAGGTTTGTCTTTCACAGGTTAGAGTACTCAAATTGCGTTATGTTAGTTTTTAGGTTCGTTCAATATTGTGTTTATGTTGGCTGCATCCCGTGATTCCATAGTGTACACCTAGTTGGCGCATGCGCATGGCGTATGATTGAAACTTGGAAAACTTTTCGCGTCACATGTTGTAAAGAATCCCCTATTTTTTAAAATATTACTATAAGTATCTGATATATCAGCCTTTCTCAATTAAAATATATTTTTGTTTAAAAAAAATTCGTCAATTACTTGGAACCATGTAGGTCTTTCACAACATGTTCCGTCTTCGGCATGTTATTTGGTACAGATATTTTCATATAAATTGTATAACGCGTTCAGGACTGTGGGTTAAACGCACCGGCGATAGCGACAGAAAATAAATGATAGCAGATTGAAATAAGTGATCTCTTGTACTGAGAGAAACAAACCGCTTCAAATAATTGTGGGGAAGAGAAATACATAACCTTGAACGGTAAAGTAAGACCTTAACTAACGAATTAACTTACTGGCCCTATCGAACCCGTAGATTCATGGCCGCGCGGACATAAGCTCTCCATAGATCCCTATCCTGAGCTAATGTTTTCCTATCATTACCTGTATAATCTAATTCCTCAAATCATGGTTAATGTTATTCTCGCACCTCATTCTTGGTCTTCCAACTGGGCGTTTTCTCTCTGATTTTCCTACAAGAAGCTTCCATGCACACATTTCATTCTCCTTCGTGCGACATGTCCTGCTCATCTCAGTCTACGAGACTTAACTATTTTTGATATATCTGGCTTCCTATAAAGACCATGTAGTTCATTGTTATGTAGAAAGTAGTAGTAGTAGTAGTAGTAGTAGTAGTAGTAGGACTTTATTAGACAAAAAGTAAGATATTTACAATATTATTTACAAATATGGGTCGCACGGGCAGTAAGCCGTACGTGCTGTTGACAGTCAGTTACAATAAAGTAATAATTGGTACTAGTGTAAAGAAAAATAAACAACAAAAAAAGCAATAACATTACAATTACATAAAGAAAACACAATAATATTACAATTAAATAACACAATAGCATTATACACTAAAAAACATTAACATTACATTTACATAAAGAAAACACAATACTACAATTAAATAATAACACAATAGCATTATACACTAATTAATTTATATATAATTGTTAAGAATTAATAGTATTGCATTTTGATAACATATCATGAATGAGTGTTGTCCTTATTTTCCGCATTTTGTCCATGTAGAAAGTAAAACCTTAGCCTATAGCATTTGCCTTCTTTGAAAATTCTAAATCACATTTTCACAGCGAATTACCGCTTTTCCATAACTTTATATATTTTTCTGTCCACCTCTGTGGTCTCGAGATAGCATGCTGCCTTGTCACGCAGCGGGCCCCCAATTCCCGGTCGGGGCAGTTTTTCTGGGTGAGGTTTTTATCGGGGTTTTCCTCACCTGTAAGACAAATGTCAGAAAAACTTAAAGGCCCAAACGGTCCCCGAAATCACATGGCCATCATCATCATCCTTCACCGGTGTGGAAAGCAACGGGAAGCTACCACACCTACAATTCCCTAGTAAAGCTGCAAGCATAGCATGAAAATGCTATGATTGCAGTGAAGGACCTGCTCTCTGGCAGAATTACTATGGATGGATGGAGATATATATCCTCAACTCGTGATCTACTTAGTGTTGGGTCGAGGAACGAGATGATATCAAGCCCCTATTATTATAGATGGACGCAACATCACAGGGGAGGATGAATTAAATGATGAAACTAAATGGATGAGATGAGTATCGAGAAATGGTGGAATGAAATTTGTGACTGGGAAAACAGGATTCGTCCTCAACGAAACCCACATGAAGAGTCCGTGGAATAAATTATTAGATTATCATAATTTCAAGATTACTTATTTCAGGCGCATGTCTCCTTCTACATTAGGTAAACAATATCATTAACAAATAGATTAAAGCCCATCAATGACAAAATTCAACCTTGACCCACTCTCCATTTACTGTACTACAATAAAACGCTGATCTACTTTTATAAATTATTATTAAAACTTGTATTTCCATTTCATGTCTTCCAATTGTGTTCTTCGATCCACGATATTGAATGTCATTTTAAAATCTATGAATACGCAAAATTGTTTACATCTCTTGCTTTTATTTACAAACTGCTTCCTGTCTTCTACCAAAATTGATCATATTTCTATAAATGTTGTGTTACTTTTACATTAATATACCAGCAAATCGTTTCAAAGAAAACATTAAAAGTTTAGATACAGTAGTTAAGATAATCTTCTTAGGAAATCTTCCTTTAGAACATTTATGAACGCGCTCCCTCGTCGCAAATACTTTTGAAGGTACTGTAAGTATTTATTTATTTATTTATTTTTTTTCAAATGCCCCAGGTTTGTCTTTCGACATTCCTAGTTTCTCTCCTGGCATGGCATACTTGTAACCCACTTCTGAGATTGGGGCGCCTGGAAGGCTGGGTTACGTTGCTCCGATGATATGATGGGTGATGATGATGATAATGGTGCGCCAGGAGAGTCCCTAATCCTAAGCTTAAACATAAGATGAATATGAATGATGATGATTGCGATGGCCATATGATTTCGGGGACCGTTTGGGTCTTAAAGTTTTCCTGACATTTGTCTTACAGGTGAGGAAAAACCCCGATACAAACCTCACCCAGAAAAACTGTCCCGACCGGGGATCGAACCCGGGCCCGCTGCGTGACAATGCAGCACGCTACCCCGAGACCACAGTGGTGGACATTAGGGCTGAAAAAAAGTAGTGGTATCAGGATATTAACTAATTTCTATACACATTGTTTACAAAATGCATGTCTTTATCGAGCGCCTCCACTGCCTGCTCGGAGCGGAGAGTGTGTATGTTCGACTCTCCTCAGTAATAGACCTGTTTACGTGACGTGTGGTTGTATCAGAATGCCGAAACAAACATTGTGCAAGGAAGAGTCCATTTTACACAAAGCAGACTGTACTAGAAGTCAATCCCGAGTGGGCGTGCGTGTAAACGTTGCAGTTTTTTTTAAACATAGCGGTTTCTACATACGATGCAGCCCTAGTAATTATGTTTGTAATGCAGAATGTTAGGAAAATCCATTTACAACCTAATAATTACAGAAGAGGCTGGATAAGAAACACTGTGCCTCCTAAATGAGTAGCAATTTGAATTCATACTATTAATATCTGTTCTTACTCATGTGTGCACTATCGACGCCGAGGGTTTCATGGGTGTGCGGGGACATAAGCTCTCCATACATCACTATCCTGAGCTAATGCTTTCCAATCATTCACTGTATGATAATCTACTTCCCTCAAATCCATCGTTAATGTTGTTCTCCCACCTCATTCTTGGTCTACCAACTGGGCGTTTTCCTTCTGGCTTTCCTACAAGAAGTTTCCATGAACGTTTTTATTCCCCATATGCGCAACATGTCCTGCCCATCGCAGTCTTCCTGATTCCTGACTACCTACTCCTGGTCTCCTAATTCCTTTAAAGCGACTATATCCAAGGGCGATTTATCTAATTCCCGCGTTAATATCTCTAGTGCCCCGCTATTGTATATAATCCTAACATTCCATGTTCCTAGGAACATTGTCCCTGTGTTTGAGCCCTTGGCTAGGGTTCCCTGAAGTAGTCCCCGCCCGAAAGAACCGAAAAGGGGGATTATGTGGACCCTCGGGAAGGAAAATTTTACCCCAGATGCAACCCATGTCCGCATTTCTTGACGGTTGTATTTTTATGGTGAAAGATCGTCAATCTTTCGACCAAGGTACTTATTTCGTCTGGCTTATCACCTTCGACCAGTCCGGCATGGGTAACCCTATCGGCAGCAATGCCACCGCCGGCATAGGTCTCAGGATCATTTAAGCACGCAAGCCACTCCACCACGACAAGGTAAAGATACCATGGAGGGATTCATACTATTAATGGAGAAAAAATATAAAAAATAAATAATAGTTTTAAAAAACTAAAAGAACACGCTTTATTAGAAAACTAAAAAATGAAAAATAATTTTAATTTCCAATACGCTTGGGATACAATTAAAGTGGTCAACAAAAAAATCATCTCCAACACATATAGAATAAAACTAGAGTTATCAACAAAAAGAAAATAATTTTACCATCAAAAGCGTGGGGTGCTCTATATAAATTAATATATTTGATAATAAACAGATATTGGTAAAAGTAAGCTCCCTAAGAAGAAAATGTAAACACCATAAAAAGCACCCCACGCTTTTGATGGTAAAATAATTTTCTTTTTGTTGATAACTCTAGTTTTATTCTATATGTTTTGGAGATGATTTTTTTGTTGACCACTTTAATTTTATCCCAGGCGTATTGGAAATTAAAATTATTTTTCATTTTTTAGTTTTATAATAAAGCGTGTTCTTTTAGTTTTTTAAAACGATTATTTATTTTTTATTTTTTAGTTTTAATATTTTACAGAATAAGATAAAAATGTAAATATCTTTAAATTCAATAATATTGTAGTATGAGCTAAAAGTAATACTCTTCTATAAAAAAACCTTCCCAGCCGGATTTGAACCAGCGACCTATGGATTACTGAAATTATATACCACTAAGAGTTCACTGCTCTACCAACTGAGCTCTTACAACGATTGACTAAAAAGTCGACAAGTCCGTAACCTATTATACCAGTTTTCATTTTTTTGATTTTCGGATGATTCTGGCCAGAATTTTTAGAAACAAAATGTGATATTATTGTATTGTCACGGGTCCTCTACACGTATACAAAGTTTCAAGTCCATCCAATGTTTCTAAGTGGGTGAAAATCGTGTTGAAAGATTCCGTTACATTGATACAAAAACACTTTATTTGATTTTCTGATGATTATGGCCAGGATTTTAGAAAATAAATATGAAATTATTGTATTGTCACGGGTCCTCTACAAGTATACAAAGTTTCAAGTCGATCCAATGATTTTAAGTGGGTGAAATTCGCGTTGAAATATTCCGTTACATAGATAGATAGATACAGGTCAAACTAATATAAAGCGTGTAAAAAATAACAACTTAGTATACTTAATAGCTGTATTAACAGTAATATTATCTAAAATTAATCTTGAAATTATGGTAAACATCATAACCACCATACTATGATAAAATATCGTAAGGAACTACAAATTTATCTTAAAATATTTTAGTTCAGATTTGTGGTTCCTTTTACATGCTATAAATATACGTACGACACAGTCTTCAATTTTAAGTAACTTCCGAAAGAAGTCATTTTTATATCCTAAATAATCGTCCACCGCTGTGGTCTCAAGGTAGCGTGCTGTAGGTTTCCATCTCCGGTCGGGACAAGTTTCCTGGGTAATGTATCTTTTCCGGGATTTTTGCTCACCTGTAAGAAAATGTCAGGAACTTTTAAGGCCAAAACTGTCCCCGAACATCATCTGGCCAGCATTAGCATCGTTAACACATTCATTAGGTTTCGGATTAAGGCCTCTCCTTGCGCGTCATTACCATCATCATCATCATCACCATTATATATCATCGGGGCAGTGTAACTCCGCCTTGCAGGCGCCCCAACCTCAGAGGTGGGTTACAATAACGCCATGCCAGGAGAGAATACCATAATGTCGAAATGACAACGTGTGGCATTGAATAAAACATATCCTGAATAATCCATCGATTCATGCCGGGTTTGAGGAGATAAGGATGGTAGATAGGCCAACAGTAATAATAATAATTTAGTTGGTAATAGAGAAAATGCCTTATTTAAAATCTATGGATCAAGTCAGAACGTTTTGTAAGAAGGCGGAAAACAGTGTGGGGATTATTTATAAAATAAAGCTAGAAAAGTTTCTATAAACCACATTGTGACATGAAACTAATTAATTGTATTTTGGATTATTTGATCAATATTTTTTTTGGGTTGACGCAAGGAGATGCACTATCTCCTCTACTATTTAATTTTGTACTACAGCATTTCATAAAGTTTTTAGAGGATGAAGAACGCCTACAACTCAATGGCAATAATAAGCTGTTAGTTTATGCCGATAGTAGCGAGGAGATACTAAAGGCCAACACGCACACACTATTGAGTAATACTAAGAAATTGGGACTGGAAGTAAATATCAATAAAACTGAATATATGGTCACACGTAGAAATTCATTACACAATAACAATGGAGAGCTAATGACAAATGAGGGGAATTTTGAGGAAGTAGCTGAATTCAAATACCTAGGAACAATAATCACAAATAGGAATGAGATGCACACAGAAATTAAACATAGGCTCAATTCTGAAAATGCGTGCTATTATGCATTGCAGAGACTCTTGACTTCCCAACTCGTTTAAAAAAAATGAAAACATATAAAACTATTATTCTACCTGTTATATTATATGAATGCGAAACATGGATTCTTACTTTAAGGGAGGAAAAGAGATTACGAGTATTTGAGAATAAAGTTCTTAGGAACATTTTTGGACCAAAGAGAGATGAACAGACAGGTGAATGGAGAAGACAGCATAACAGTGAATTACATGGTATCTATAGGAAGCCAGATATAATAATAATAATAATAATAATAATAATACTTACTTACTTACTTACTCACTGGCACTATCGAACCCGTAGGTTCATGACCGCGCGGACATAAGCTCTCCACACATCCCTATCCTGAGTCAATGCTTTTCAATCATTCCCTGTATAATGTACTTCCCTCAAATCATAGTTAATGTTGTTCTCCCACCTCATTCTTGGTCTACCAACTGGGCGTTTCCTTCTGGCTTTCCTACAAGAAGTTTCCATGCACATCTTTTCATTCCCCCATACGCGCAACATGTCCTGCCATCGCAGTCTACGAGACTTAACTGTTCTTATTATATTAACTTCCTATAAAGACCATGTAGTTCATTGTTATGTAGTCTTCTCCATTCACCTGTCTGTTCATCTCTCTTTGGTCCAAAATTTTCCTAAGAACTTTATTTCTCAAATACTCGTAATCTCCTTTCCCCCCTTAAAGTAAGAGTCCATGTTTCGCACCCATATAATATAACTGGTAGAATAATAGTTTATATATTCTCAGCTTAACGTTTTTTGAAAGGAGTTGGGACATCAAAAGTCTCTGCAATGCATAATAGCACGCATTTCCAGAATTGAGCCTATGTTTAATTTCTTTTTGTCTCATCTCATTCCTATGTGTGATTATTGTTCGTAGGTATTTGAATTCATCCACTTCCTCAAAATTTCCCTCATTTGTCATTAGCTGTCCATTTCCATTATATACTGAATTTCTACGTGTGACCATATATTTAGTTTTACTGATATTTACTTCCAGTCCTAATTTCTTAGTGTTACTCAATAGTGTGTGCGTGTTGGCCTTTAGTATCTCCTCGCTATCGGCCAGTATAATAATAATAATAATAATAATAATAATAATAATAATAATAATAATAATAATAATAATAATAATAATAATAATAATAATAATAATAATAGTTAAGTCTCGTAGACTGCGATGGGCAGGACATGTGGCACGAATGGGGAATGAAAGACTTGCATGGAAGCTTCTTGTAGGAAAACGAGAGGGAAAACGCCCAGTTGATAGACCAAGAATGAGGTGGGAGAACAACATTAACTATGATTAGAGGGAAGCAGATTATACAAGGAATGATTGGAAAACATTAGCCCAGGATAGGGATGCATGGAGAGCTTATGTCCACGCGGCCATGAACCTGCGGGTTCGATAGTGCCAGCGAGTTATAGTTACTATGCAAGTCTTTAATTTGTTGGATTTATAAACAACAGTTTAGATTTTAATTATATTATTGGTATTTACTTACTTACTCACTTACTTACTCACTGGCACTATCGAACCCGCAGGTTCATGACCGCGCGGGCATAAGCTCTCCATACATCCCTAACCTGAGCTAATGCTTTCCAATCATTCCCTGTACAATCCACTTCCCACAAATCATAGTTAAATGTTGTTCTCCCACCTCATTCTTGGTCTACCAACTGGGCGTTTTCATATTATTGGTATTTAGGTGGAATAAATAGTTGGACGAAATCCGGACAATGAATTAAATTAAATGCTTAAGATGTGGAATAAGATAAACAATAGTAACTTGCTGATTTGTGTTAAGAATTGTTTTTTTGTTGCAATATATTTAACCGCAAAAGTCTGGAAGCTGATGAATGTAATTGAAGACATGCACATTAATCCCTACGTGAGGTAAAACTTTCTCAGCTACTATTCAGAGCTACGGTTTCCAACTAAATTGTAGGAAATCCAATAAATGATGTAACGGAATGCACTTATAGGATATTAAAATTAATACGTAAGGCAATAATAATGATTAACTAACTAAATCACTGGCTCCACCGAACCCGTAGTTTATGGCCGCGCAGACATAAATTCTCCATACATCTCTATTCTAAGCTAATGTTTTCCAATCATCCCCCCTGTATGATCTACTTCCCTCAAATCATGGATAATGTTATTCCCCACATCATTCTTGGTCTACCAACTGGACGTTTTCTACCAGAAGCTTCCGTGTACCTCTTTCATTTCTCATTCGTGCCACATGTCGTGCCTATCGCAGTCTAAGAGACTTGACTGTTCTCATTATATCCGGCTTCCTATACATACCATGTAGCTCTCTATTATGTAATTTTCTCCATTTACCTGTCTTTTTGCCCCAACATTTCTTCCTCCGATCCGATTGAGGGTCTTTCCACTTTTCAGCGGTTGCCCTTTTACCAGCCGGCTGCTGGCCCTTCACATCCACATGTGTCAATCACAGAGGTAGATGATCAACAGCCAGTGTAGGGGTGACATGTTGTTAGCATGTCGAGTCCCCCAGCCGTTATAGCTAGTTCCTCAACCTGGAGCCGCTACTTATTGTAGCTACCCAATTGCCTCACGATGCTGGGTAGGCACCGGTCCCATACTGGCCGAAATACCATGAGAAAATCTCTTCCCCCATGGAGACTCGAACCAGCGCAAGTCCCGTAGCTCTGCACCAAGGCTTCCTACCTTAATCGCTCGGCTACGGCGCGGGACTACACATTTCTTCCTAAGAACTTTATTCTCGAATACTTGTAATCTGCTTTCCTCCCTTAAAGTAAGGGTCCATGTTTCGCATCCATGTAGTATAACTGGGAGAATAACAGTTAAGTCTTGATTATGTGCATTTTCTAATTTATATTTTAAAATATATTCATTACTGAGAGTGTTAATAATTTTGAATGTGGTAATAAAATATTCCGGGCTATGTGGCCGTGGTCTATAACTGGCGTTTCTTCCAGACGTTTCTCCCTCAACTGCGGAGGGCATCTTCAGTGGCGAGCGCTTCCAGCTGTTGCTTCCCTGTCGTAGACTCGACTGCGACTACGACAGGGAAGCAACAGCTGGAAGCGCTCGCCACTGAAGATGCCCTCCGCAGTTGAGGGAGAAACGTCTGGAAGAAACGCCAGTTATAGACCACGGCCACATAACCCGGAATCTTTTATTACCATGATTACCGGCCGTGAAAGCCTGCATTCCGCAATTTTGAATGTGTTTGGTATATTGTTGCTGTAGTAGGTTATTTCATTCTTATTTATAGATGCTTTAAAAGTTAAGGTCATATCACGTCTGCAATCTCTACTCATATATCTAGGAGTTTGTGTAAGGTCTATATATTTTGTTTTATAGTTGGGCGTTTTTCAAGTTTTTAACAATTATATGAAATGGTGATAATGATGAAATAGATCCTGCTAATGAATATATCTTGATAACTGAGGAAAATCGGGAGAAAAATATAGTCAGCCTGAATAACTCGTTCGGTTGCTTTTTATTATTATGAAGAAAATAAAACATAATTATATTCAGATTGTTTTAAATCTTCTATAAACGTTTTTTATTGGGAAACTAGCTAGTACCCGGCGTGCGTTGCTACGCCTAAATAAATGAAATATGTTTTTATATTTAGTTGAATATGTAAAAAAGAAAAACAAATCAATTTATATCGTAATTATTTTTAGATACCCCGCAAGCGTTGCCTGGGAATCTACTTATCCATATCATCTTGGCATAAATGAGTTGAAAGACAAAACTGGTTATTGGGAATTATCCGTAAAAGAATACCCGCCGTACGATGCTACGCTTGCCCGATCTGCTAGGCATCAATGAACTGAAAGATAAACATTTTTATTGTGAGTTATCCGTTAAAGGTAGACATATGCTGTCACGGACCTTATTGTATATATTTTTTTTAGATATTCAATTCTGTGTACATTAATTTGGTGTATATGTTTTGGTTTAGGCAGCGTAAGACAGCCATTTATGCGCCCAAGAAGTTTCTAAAACACATTTGTTACTACAAAGGGTGACTTTTAAGGGTGAAGAAGTTGAGTATTACAACTCTCTTATAGCCTAAAAGCTTCCCGGGAAACTCCTGAACATTTTGCAAAAAGCCCCATCACAATCGGGTTGAATTATGTAGTAATGCATAAAGGACAAACATTCGTGTTTATATATATATATATATATATATATATATATCCATCCATCCATAGTAATTCTGCCCGAAGGCAGACCGTTTGGGCATTAAAGGTTTCCTGACATTTGTCTTACAGGTGAGGAAAAACCCCGATAAAAATCTCACCCAGAAAAACTGCCCCGACCGGGATCGAACCCGGGCCCGCTGCGTGACAAGGCAGCACGCTACCTCGAAATCACAGCGGTGGATATATATATATATTTATTATACCACATTATTATTTGCTATTATTTTATCTTATTTTAATTCATACTTGTTATTAGGCAATCATCATTTATGAACTAGTTCAGGAGTAGAAAAAGATCTTACAGAATAAAAAAATAATGCTAAATGGCAAATAAAAACTTAAAAAGGGCCAAACGAGGTCTGTAGTTTTGATTTCGTAAGTCAGAGCTTTGTTACATGGGACGCCTTGGTTTGTGCTCTACTACACGATCACTAGAACAAATCAATACTCACAAATGACAAATGAAAGATGGTACCAGTCAGATTCTCATCACGGCCCAGGTAATACATCATGACATATTTAACCAGGGATATTTTATTTATATCTTTGTAATAAATAGCAACGATGCACGAATATAGAATGGTAACTATGATTTAAGATTTTTAAAATACAAAATCTAGAAGGGGGGAAAAAAAAAAGAATCGAAGGAAAAGTTTATGATAAAACTAATAACAAAATATGTTGACGATGTCCTAATGATTTATGATAATGAAAACTCAACAGAGAAATATATTTTAATAGAACTAAATAGGATGCACGAAAAAATAAAATTCACTTCAAAAACGGAAAATGATAATTCAATAAATTGCCCCAGATCTTATCCTAACAAAAAACATTAAATAGCAATAGCAATAGCAATATATATAAAACCTAGAAGCAACACATTCGCTATCCATAAAACATCCAGACATCCTCCACAACAACAAAAAATAGCACTTTTCTCAGTTTAATCAATAGAATGATGAAATTATCACTTACCCAAGAAAATTATAATAAGGACTTAAGTTATATAAAACTTCTTACTTACTTACTTACTCACTCGCACTATCGAACCCGTAGGTTCATGGCCGCGAGTACATAAGCTCTCCATACATCCCTATCCTGAGCTAATGATTTCCAATCATTCCCTGTATAATCTACTTCCCTCAAATCATAGATAATGTTGTTCTCCCATCTCATTCTTGGTCTACCAACTGGGCGTTTTCCTTCTGGCTTTCCTACAAGAAGTTCCATGCACGTCTTTCTTTCCCCATACGAGCAACATGTCTTGCCCATCGCAGTCTACGGGACTTAACTGTTCTTATTATATCTGGCTTCCTATAAAGACCATGTAGTTCATTGTTATGAAGTCTTCTCCATTCACCTGTCTGTTCATCTCTCTTTGGTCCAAAAATTTTCCTAAAAACTTTATTCTCAAATTACTCGTAATCTCCTTTCCTCCCTTAAAGTAAGAGTCCATGTTTCGCACCCATATAATATAACTGGTAGAATAATAGTTTTATATATTTTCAGCTTAACGTTTTTTGAAAGGAGTTGGGACATCAAAAGTCTCTGCAATGCATAATAGCATGCATTTCCAGAATTGAGCCTATGTTTAATTTCTTTGTGCATCTCATTCCTATTTGTGATTATTGTTCCTAGGTATTTGAATTCAGCCAATTCCTCAAAATTTCCCTCATTTGTCATTAGCTGTCCATTTCCATTATATACTGAATTTCTACGTGTGACCATATATTTAGTTTTACTGATATTTACTTCCAGTCCTAATTTCTTAGTGTTACTCAATAGTGTGTGCGTGTTGGCCTTTAGTATCTCCTCGCTATCGGCCAGTAGTACTACATCATCAGCATAAACTAACAGCTTATTAATACCATTCAGTTGTAAGCCTTCACTATCTCCTCTACTATTTAATTTTGTACTAGAGCATGCCATTATATAAAACTTCTGGCTTGTAAAATAGGTATAATGAAGAAATTATTAAAAAATTATAAAAAAAGAAAAATGAACTAATAAATATAACCCAATTAATATGGAAATTGATAAAGTAATAATAATCAATAAAATTAAATATATGGTCACACGTAGAAATACATTATATAATGGAAATGGACAGCTAATGACAAATGAAGGAAATTTTGAGGAAGTGGATGAATTCAAATACCTAGGAACAATAATCACAAATAGCAATGAGATGCACAAAGAAATTAAACATAGGCTGAATTCTGGAAATGCGTGCTATTATGCATTGCAGAGACTTTTGATGTCACAACTCCTTTCAAAAAACGTTAAACTGAAAATATATAAAACTATTATTCTACTAGTTATATTATATGGGTGCGAAACATGGACTCTTACTTTAAGGGAGGAAAAGATATTACGAATATTTGAGAATAAAGCACTTAAGACATTTTTTGGACCAAAGAGAGATGAACAGACAGGTGAATGGAGAAGACTTCACAACAGTGAACTACATGGTCTTTATAGGAAGCAGATATAATAAGAACAGTTAAGTCTCGTAGACTGCGATTGGCAGGGCATGATGCGCGTATGGGGAATGAAAGACGTGCATGGAAGCTTCTTGTAGGAAAGCCAGAAGGAAAACGCCCAGTTGGTAGACTAAGAATGAGGTGGGAGAAGAACATTAACTCTGATTTGAGGGAAGTAGATTATACAGGGAATGATTGGAAAGCATTAGCTCAGGATAGGGATGTATGGAGAGCTTATGTCCGCGCGGTCATGAACCTACTGGTTCGATAGTACCAGTGAGTAAGTAAGTAATAATAAGTGGGCATCATTAACATATACAGGTATGGAAACACAAAAGCTTACGAAAACCTTCATAAAACATGATACAAAATTTAAATGGCCTACAGAACAAATAAACTAAATAACATAATTTCAAATAAAATAGAGGAAACGAACATATAGATTAATAAAGGCATTTATAAATTGAAGTGTAATAGCTGCGACAAATGTTATATTGGATGAGCTATTAGAAACTTCACAACAAGATTTAATGAACACTTTAGAGATTTCGTGAACAATGAGGGTAAATCAAGTTTTTAGAAACACATAGTAGATACAGGACATGAATTTAGCACAATAGACAATGTATTATCGATCTTGCATAGAGAAAACAATGCACCGAAAATCAATAATAATAATAATAATAATAATAATAATAATAATAATAATAATAATAATAATAATAATAATGATAATAATAATAATAATAATAATAATAATGCTTTATTTTAGCCGGCAGAGTTAAGGCCATAAGGCCTTCTCTTCCATTCAACCGGGGAATAGTAGAATTATACAAAACTTACATACATATTATAATTTCAAGATATTAAAATACCGACTAAACAAAATACAATGATGATATGATCTGATACTAGTTAATACTAAGAGAAACATGGAATATAATAAAATTAAAATTATATAAAATAAAGTACGTAGCTTCCTAGATGATTATTTATAGAATGCTGTATATAGCTGTTACGCAGTTAATGTTTTCATTGTGTCGAGCTTATGATATCCGTTAATTTGTATTTAAATAATGATAGCGATTGACAGTTCCTGACATGACGGGGAAGTGAATTCCATGCTCTAGTTATAGATATTGTGTAAGATTCAGAGTATAAACATGTCCTGTGCTGTGGTATCAAAAGTAAAGAAGAGTCTTGTGATCTTGTTCTTAAATTGTAATGAGCCGATACATTTTGAAAAGTGTTGTTAAATAACTTGGTAAATATGTGTGTAGAAGTTGGAATAGTAAGGTATGTGAATGTAAAGTTCTTCTGTCATTTAGGCGTAGCCATGATAAGGCTTGAAATGACGGAGACAACGTTCTCGGATAGGTACAGTTTTATATTTCTTAAAATGGTAACTATGATGTAAAATAAAATCAATTCGTAGAAATCCTTGTAAAATTCTTTTGTTCTTCCGTATTCGGAATTTGGAAAATTAGATTTCGTATCTTAAAATTATAAGTAGTGTTATTAAATTTAAATGAGGTCATGAAAAGGCTAAATTCATTGGCCAATTTGGAATTAATATCATTATCAAACAAAATAATATTATAATTACAAAGAAATAAACGTTATCTCAGTCAAAACATAAATTTATTACGTCGACGTTTCAATCTCTTTATAAATTGTAAACAACCATGTCTTGAGAATGATCTCACATAAGGAGATTGAAACGTCGACGTAATACATTTTTGCGTTGACTGAGATAACGTTTATTTCTTTGTAATTATAATATTAATTATTCTTAGTGAAACATAATTAAAAAAGTATAATACAAAATAATATGAAATAGTGTAAATTCAAATTGTTTTTGTCCAATGCCACATGGGTGTCTTTTAAGACATTTCTGGCTTTCTCCCTGGCATTGACGAAATTGTAATTAATTTGTTAGGTTGGGACACCTGGTAGGTGGAGTTATGTTACTTACTTACTTACTCACTGGCACTATCGAACCCGTAGGTTCATGGCCGCGCGGACATAAGCTCTCCATACATCCCTATCCTGAGCCAATGCTTTCCAATCATTCCCTGTATAATCTACTTCCCTCAAATCATAGTTAATATTGTTCTCCCACCTCATTCTTGGTCTACCAACTGGGTGTTTTCCTTCTGGCTTTCCTACAAGAAGTTTCCATGCACGTCTTTCATTCCCCATACGCGCAACATGTCCTGCCCATCGCAGTCTACGAGACTTAACTGTTCTTATTATATCTGGCTTCCTATAAAGACCATGTAGTTCATTGTTATGTAGTCTTCTCCATTCACCTGTCTGTTCATCTCTCTTTGGTCCAAAAATTTTCCTAAGAACTTTATTCTCAAATACTCGTAATCTCCTTTCCTCCCTTAAAGTAAGATTCCATGTTTCTCACCCATATAATATAACTGGTAGAATAATAGTTTTATATATTTTCAGCTTAACGTTTTTTGAAAGGAGTTGGAACATCAAAAGTCTCTGCAATGCATAATAGCATGCATTTCCAGAATTGAGCCTATGTTTAATTTCTTTGTGCATCTCATTCCTATTTGTGATTATTGTTCCTAGGTATTTGAATTCAGCCACTTCCTCAAAATTTCCCTCATTTGTCCTTAGCTGTCCATTTCCATTATATACTGAATTTCTACATGTGACCATATATTTAGTATTACTGATATTTACTTCCAGTCCTAATTTCTTAGTGTTACTCAATAGTGTGTTGTTACCCCGATGATATAGTGATTCTGAAGAACCAGGACAGTTCTTAACCTGAACTTAACATAAATCCCAGACATGGGCAACCACAGGAATAATTCCCTTTAAAGAAAAATTCCTATGGTTTGGAGAAAGTCGAATCCGTGACCTCATGAACTGTAGCCAGAAAACTCTTACCATTAGCTCACGAGGCTGGTCAAATTTCCTATATATTTTTTCAATGTCCCAGGTTATCTTTTCGATATTTCTGATGTTCACTTCTGTCATGGTGTACTTGTAACCCACTTCTGAGGTTGGGGCGTCTGGAAGGCGGGGTTACGCTGCCCCGATGATATGAGAGTTGATGAAGATGATAATAATACGTCAGGAGAGACCTTAAACTTCCATCCATCCATAGTAGTTCTACCCGAAGACATTTCTTTCACTGCAGTCATAGCATTTTCATGCTATGCTTTGCAGCTTTACTAGGGAATTATAGGTGTGGTAGCTTCCCGTTGCTTTCCACACCGGTGAAGGATGATGATGATAATGATAAGGATGATGATGGACATATGATTTCGGGGACCGTTTGGGCCTTAAAGTTTTCCTGACATTTGTCTTACAGGTGAGGAAAAACCCCGATAAAAACCTCACCCAGAAAAACTGCCCCGACCGGAGATCGAACCCGGGCCCGCTGCGTGACAAGGCAGCATGCTACCTCGAGACCACAGCGGTGGACACCTTTAAACTTAACTTAATCTAATTATACAAGTATAATGATGCCCAGATGGTGTTCCAGGACCATTTGGGCCTTAAAGTTTCCTGACATTTATCTTACAGGTGAGAAAAACCCCGGAAAAACCTCACTCAGGGAAACTTGTCTCGACCGGGGATCGAAACCGGACCCGATGGGTGACAAGGCAGCACGCTACCTCGATACCACAGCAGTGGACAAATTTCCTAATATTAAAATGGAGATTTTCTGAAAAATCTTATAAGTATCTAAAAAAGTAAATTAGACGAACAACAAATCTTACTCAGGACTTCTTTCCAGAGCTGATTCGATTGATTACATAGTTGATTCCAAAATACCCCTCCTGCAGAGCATAGTTATTCAGAATTACCCACTGTTACATTTTAAAAATTATTAATTCTAATGTGGCAGACTGGTGCAATGGATTTAAGCCCCATATATAAAGAAGCAACCCTATCTTTTTTTAGAAGATAATGACAACATGAGCTAATATAAATTTACAAGGTAGAGCATCTCCTATTATACAACAACTAATTTATTTTCATGATCATGCCTTAATAATTATTGTTATAATTTTAGTTGGGAAGCGTTTCTTACAGAATCGAGGAAAATGTTTAAAAATCGAGCGATAGCTAGGTTTTTAATTTCCGATATTGTGTAAAACACTTCACACTTCACAAACGTGCGTTGTACATTCTTTGTTTGCGCGGTGGTGTTTCCAAAATAATAAATAATATTTAATACACAAGTGATCTTCTTGGTGATATAATATTAAAATATATATGTAGTCAATATGCCCATTTCACCAATTAATGTTTTAAAATGGTCAACAAGTTTCTACAGCCAAGCTGTCATTCTCAAAACCAGATATTGACTCAAATCTGGTCTTGAGAATGACAGCTTGGCTGTAGAAACTTGTTGACCATTTTAAAACATTAATTGGTGAAATGGGCATATTGACTACATATATATTTTAATAAATAATAGTAAAAAATAACATCTTTGTTGAAAATATTTGCGTCCATTAGGAACAATTGACTATCGTTAACAGTGCGGGCAATGTTTTTTAGTTTAAACAACAGTACATATTTATTGTTTATATTACTTCAAATAAAGTTCAGTTCATTTAAAATGCAGTGATTTGTTTCGTGTAATGTATATTAACTCTACCTTTTGGATATTTTTTTGTATATATATTGTATATAGTGTACATAGAGGGCAGTGGTTTTACTTCCCACATGCGTGTTTGTAATTATGTAATATTACAGTATAGTTATTTTATTACAGTATATATCTTTTGTCAAATATGTAATCATCTGTATACCTACATATTCCGCGCAACAACAATGTGACGTCATAATGCACATTTTTTGAGCCAAAACAGATGGCAGCGAGGAATGTTCTTGCGAACTTATTAATTAGTGAATTTTATGGTAAAAAAGTAACTTATATTTTTATCATCCGGCCATGACACGAGAATTGAACGTTCGGGCAAGACAACGTTTACCGATCAGCTAATAACTTATAATTTAAAACCTATTTACAGTGAAATACCTGAACTGAATAATTCAAAATGTGTTTGAAAAAATTATGATTAATTCCAGTAGTAGAATTAATAGTGATGCATATGAAGAGCCAAAATACAAAACATGAAACTTTCATTAGAGCAAAATACAAAAAATACTATATTATTTATAGAGAACTATGCACCATACACCTTCAGATTTTTTTGATAGGACATAGGATAGTTAACTTAAAAATAGGAATCTCCGAAACTCATTTTCTCCAGAAGTTCAAGGATTAGTTTTTATACAATACTTTTTTCTCATATAAATTAATTTTACACATCTTATGTAAATATAGAGTTTCTGATAAATCAATTTTCAGAGATTTTTTTTTGTCAAAATGTATATTTTGAATTCTTCGAAAAAGAGCAGAGATTCCATCAATAAAAAAAAAGTCTGATTTACTAATATCTGATTGTAGAAATCCGAACTACTGCTATAAGCCCTTTTACTCTTAAACCGATACTTTTTAATCATTTGATGTTGGAGAATCCAGGAAACATAAAACAGGAATGACAATGCTTTGAAGAATATTTTAAATGATTTTAACATTATAAATCTGGGATTTTATAATTAATGAGGATTCCTCCGGGCAAGATAATAAAGAGATAGCTCCTCTCAGATTTATTAAAAATCAGAAAAAAAAAGCATTACTCATTTGCACTGTACAAAGGGTACAATGACATTTAACAGATTCAGATCATACGTTCTTTTGTTCTCATTTCCTATTAATGCTTTTTCAGCAATGAATGATATCTAAATTCTCGTTTACTGATTAGTAGAATAATAGTATATTACGATGTGAGGTTGGGAAGTGGTTTTTACAGGATCGAGGAAAATATTTAAAAACAGAGCGATAACGAGATTTTTAATTTCCGAGATTCTGTGAAACACTTCACAAACGTGCGTTCTACATTATTTTTTGCGCGACAGTTTTTTGAAAATAATAAATAATAGTAAAATTAAATCTTTGTTGGAAATATTTGCGTTCATTATAAACAACTGACTAACGGTAACAATGTGGGCAATGTTTATTACTTGAAACTATAGGAGGCCGTGAGACCATTTAGTGATAAAATGGCGGTAAGTACGTATTTATTGTTTTATATTGTTTCAAATCAAGTTCAGTTAATTTAAAATGCAGTGATTTATTTCCTATCGTAGTGGTTAAAGCACTGCGCTACAAGCCGGAAGGTCGAGGGTTCAAGTCCCGGTGGGCACCGTGGCCCTGGGGTCGGCTCAGCCTCTAAATGAAATGAGTACCAGACGCTTTTTCTGGGGGTAAAGGCAGTCGTCACGCAGGGCTGACAACCCGGCTGACATCAAGTGCCGATTGTCCAGAAAAAGTGGGAGCCTTAACCTCCCACTACCCCAAGGGCCTCCTCAGGCCTGTAGTGGGAATACTTTACTTTATGTCGTATAATGTATATTAACACTACCTTTTGGATATTTTTTGTATGTAGGCCTACATTGTACGTAGTATACACAAAAGTTAGCGGTTTTACTTCCCACACGTTGTTTGTAATATGTAATTTATAGTATAGTTATTTTATTACAGAATAGTTATTTTGGTTGGCAACTCCGAAAAATAGGATTTGAACTGTGTGTACGACAAAACGCACTATCGCGTAAGAAATGATTTTTAACTGTTTCACTATTATTCATTCTCTGGATATATCCTGCCATCTCAATCTATAATACTTTATACATAGCTATGCCATTTTATTTGTTGTTTTTATAAAAATCCATAATTGAAACTTGAACTTTCATATAATTATTATTGCTATTATTATTATTATTATTATTATTATTATTATTATTATTATTATTATTATTATTATTATTATTATTATTCAATGGATGGACAGAGAGGAATGACGTTTGGTTTCCGGAAGACGGCGGCAGCTGCCATGATACCGAATGATGATGATTATTATTATTATTATTATTATTATCATCATTATTATTAATATTATTAGGTTTTTGACGGATGGAGTGCAGAGAAGTATGGAAGCTAGAGATTTGAAGGAAGAAGAGCTTTAGACAGGAACCTCTGGCGTCAAATCACTTTGAGTTGAAGGGGAAACACTCTATTGTGGAGTATTCCTGAATAATATATTATTATTATTATTATTATTATCATCATTATTATTATTATCATTATTATTATTATTATTATCATTGTTATTATCATTATTATTAATATTATTAGGTTTTTGATGGATGGAATGAAGAGAAATATGGAAGCTAGAGATTTGAGGGAAGAAAATGCTTTAGACAGGAACTTCTGGCGACAAATCACTTTGGGTTGAAGGAAAAACACTGTATTGTGGAATATTCCTAAATAATAAATTATTATTATTATTATTATTATAACTGTTTGGTTATTGAGTTGTGCAGTGTACTCAACTTTGATAAGGGTTTTTGATATTTTCCTGTAAGATGTATCTCAGGAAATTTAAAACCGCATATCACTTACCCAACATAATGAGGCTCGTATTTTGTTTAGATGAATAGTGGGTTTTAAATGAACTGGCTTCGGATAAGGAACAGAATGACAACTCACTAAGGAACTTAGTTTATGTAATGTATTGATATAATATTTAAATCTTACAAACTATGCTACTTAAATACCCTCTACAAATTTGTGTAACGACGGTAAATGCAATGTCAAAAATACTTAATCTTCTCATATATATATATATATATATATATATATATATATATATAACGAACATTGTACGTCTGTCTGATTTTCTTTTATGCATTATTACTACGCCATTTATCCGGTTGTGATGGAGCATTTTGCAAAATGTTCAGGAGTTTCAGGCAATAAGAGAGTTGAAATACTCTACCCCTTCACCCTTAAAACCACCCTTTGTAGTGAAAAACGTGTTTTCCGAACTTTTCGGACGCTTAAATGGCTTACATTGCCTAAACTATAACATATGCACCAAATTAATGTAAGCAGAATTGAATATCTAAAAAAAAAATCTACAAAAAAGTTCGCGATAGCATGTCTCTTCTACGGATAACTCATAATAACCATTTTTATCTTTCAAGTCATAGATGTCAAGAAGATCGGGATGACTAGATTCCAGGGCAAGCGTAGCAGCGCACGGCCGGTATTACTTTACGCATAACTTTCAATAACCATTTTTGTCTTTCAGCTCTTTGGCCAAGAAGATCGAGATAAGTAGATTCCTGGACAACGCAAAATAATCAATACGGGGTATCTAAAAATAATTATGGTATACATTTATAGTTTTTTTCTTTTTACTTCATCCATAGTAATTCTGCCCGAGGACAGGTCCTTCACTGCAATCATAGCATTTCCATGCTATGCTTGCAGCTTTATTACGGAATTGTAGTGTGGTAGCTTCTCGTTGCTTTCCACACCGGTGAAGGATGATGATGATGATAATAATAAGGATGATGATGGTGATGATGGCCATATGATTTCGGGGGCCGTTTGGGCCTTAAAGTTTTCCTGACATTTGTCTTACAGGTGATGAAAAACCTCGATAAAAACCTCACCCAGAAAAACTGCCCCGACCGGGGATCGAACCCGGGCCTCGAGACCACAGCGGTGGACTCTTTTTACTTATTCAACTAAAAATAAGAACACATTTCATTTATTTATGAGTAGCAGCGCACGCCGGGGTATTAACTAGTTTTCCTATATTCATGTTCTGTGAAAGGAGAAACACTGCACTTATGGTATAAAAGGTTACAAGTCAGAGCAGATAATTTTATTACATGCCACATGACAGTTTTTCTTTTTTTCACAGGTACTTTTGGTTGTCAGTCTAGTAGACTTAGCCTTCTTTGTGGTAAGTTAATTATTTACCTCAAAAAATATATGGAAGATTGAAAATGGGTTTATATTAATATAAGTATAATATCTCCATCTAGGGGATATGTGGATGGCGACCACAAGGTGCCTATAATATAGGTGTAATTATTATAATATCTATAAAGGTTCCGGGTTGGCTTCAAATTTCTTGAGAAAGTTTTATTCTTGCTTATTTATTTACTTTAAGGAATTTTTATATGCTAGATTTTTCTTATTAATATAGTCTAAAGGATTATTAGATAGGATCTGCAGTGGCCAAGCTGAGCAAAACATTGCTTACACTTACTTGTGTTTTGCTCCTTACTCTTATCTTTAACCGATCTGACATTTCTTCCTTTCTTCCACTTACTTATACTAGACTCTTTTAACTTTACTATCTAACCTCTCTTGGTTAACTCTTGTTTTTTCGACCCCAACGCTATTCGGGCATCCGAGGGATAGGGAGTCTTTCCGGTCTTCCATTTCTTCCATTTCTTCTTTCCTTTATTTTCTTTTCTTCTCAAGAAAAGCCTGACCGGAGGCTATAAGATGGCAGCCCCATCACTGGTCTTGCCTTCCTTTGGCCAGCAACCAATTGAAGTGACTATTATTATGCTTTCAAGTCTTATACGAGAATTTCCCGGAAGGAGGACGAAGAACTCTGGGCCGTCCTATGAAACGCTGGAGGGTAAATTTTCTATAGGATCGTAACAGGCCTTGGCCTAATACTTGAAAGGAAGGAAGGAAGGAAGGAAGAAGAAGAAGAAGTATAATATCTACATCTGACCATGGTTTAGTGTTCAGAGCTTCTGACTACAGTTCATGAGGTCATGGATTCGATTCCCGCTCAGACGACAGAAATTTTTCCGTAAAGGGAATTATTCCTGTGGTATAGATTTAGATTAAGTTTAGGTTTAAGAACTGCCCTCGTGATTCGTTAGCATTAATCAGTGAAAATCATCATACCATTATAAGGGAAGATATAGATGGTTGGAGGCATATTTGGAATGGACCTTCCGAAAGAAGGACACGATAAGAGGATAATGATGATGAGAATTTGAATTGGAATATATCTAAGTTGCAATTTTATTAATTTTCATTAAACGCTGCCTGTAGGAGGGGGAGATCAAATTTTATAAACTGTTAAACTTATTTTGATTCCTTGGACATCTAGAAGTCTAACTGATTTCGAATAATTTCTCATATTATTTGTCATGGAAGTGCTAAAAAGGAAGTCGTTGGTAACTTATCGTAGGGTGCGATGGGCAAGATATATTGCAGGAATGGGGAATGAAGGAAGGACATGGGAACTCAGTGTAGGAAAATCAAAGGGAAAGCGAAGTACGTAGCCCAAGAATCAGGTGGGATAATAACATTAAGCGCGATTTAAGGGAGGTAAATTGTATAAGGATGATTGAAGTAAATAGCTCAGGATAGGAATGTATGGGGAGTTTGTTCCCGCGACCATGGACCTACGGGTTATATAGTACCATTTACTGAATTATTCAGTTAAGAATATTATAATTGTCTAACAAGGGAACTGATAAACATTGCATGCCGAAATTTGCCTTCAAATTTATTCCAGAAGAGCGTTGTGAGGCGGTGTTCAAAAATATGTCTGCCAATTTTAAGTGCAATGCTCTAAAATCCAGCGCCAAATCTCTCATTTAAAATATAGGGAAGAAATACAACACCTGAATTGCTAGATTGGACACACCTCACTACCTGCCATCCGCGCCGCGTCCCGCCTAACTTAACTCAGCTCTTACCCATGTAGGAATACCATATGCTCCGTCCAATGGGCCGATATTTCTGGATTCTGGCTTCGATTACTGTACCTTGCAGTTAAAAAGGCAGATTTTTTTGAACAAGACCTTGGTACGTCATGACGGTTCTCTGGGAGAAATTTCAAGGTTAGTTTTGATATGCAATGTTTGACAGTTCCTTATAAACAATATCACCCTCTATGAATCACATTTTTTTGGGTTTTCTTCAACATTATAATATTAGTAGTTTTATATTGCATGAAATTGCATTTTATCATGTGCTTGCAACTATTCTAATGTTTTGTAAAAAAATATGAGAGCCTTCCATTTATATCATCATCATCATCATATTCCATTCACGAATTTAGGCCATTTGTTGATCTGTTTCGGCCTCATGAGAAACACCATCCAAAAGTATTTTGAGTGGACGTTCTGGTCTTCTTCTTCCTGCAGGTTGATAGCTTAATGTAAGACGATAGGCCAAAATTTGAAAAAAACAATTTTTTTTCATAATTAAATAGTCTGTTCTTTTCTGAACATTTCTGTATATGATTTTTCACTGAACGCCAGCTTTAAGTGCGTTAATTATTTTTTTAAACAATTGTAATATCATTATAATTTAAACCTTGTTTTCTCGAAAGTGAAAATGTTCGAACATTTGACCCATTACCTTAGGAACTATTAGAGATATTTACATGAAATTTTTACAGGCACTAAACCTAGTTATGCTAAAGCTGTGGAACCACAATCACGATGATCTCTTGTATAGATTCTCACTTATGATTTTTAAAAGTTATTTTTTAAATAAAAAAGAGATTATTGGCAAAAAATTATATAGAACATCAATATTTAGATACAAGTTTGACTGAGGTTCAGTGATCTTTACAAGCCTCATTTATATGCTGTAAAAATTTAATTACAATTCATCTAGTAGTTCCTAAAAAAAACAGGTCTCAAATTAATATGTTTTAACATTGATGGGATAGGGCCTACCATCTCACATTTCTTTTTGGGTATCCTGTGATCTTCCATTCGATGAACATGTTGCATCCATCTTGACTTATAATCAGAAATTTTGTTTTATAAAGGTTCCATGTGTAATTCATCTAAGATGTCATTTTTTATGATCTAGTACATAGTCATAAAGTGAATTGCTCTTTCTCTATATATTGGATTTCATGTCTATTCCTTCTATTTATGTAGTTATACGAAGTTAAAATGGTAAGAAAATTGAAGTTATTGGTAAGTTTTAGGTTAGGGGACAGGTCGCATTATTTATGAGCATCATCAATCACGTGATTGACAATTCAAAGATTCATCAGATGAGCCCATAAATCATCTTCAAGAGTGTAAATTCTTAAGGAGCCAGATGTGTCTTCGAATCCATTAACCCACACTCCACTTTGACAAGATATTAAAACAAGATTTTTCTTATAAAACTTACTACCTATATGACATGTAAGTGCTTACTTCAAGTTGCACCAAGATAAACGAGATTAAAGGAGACGTAAACACGTGTAGGCATTGTGTGTACTCTCTACAAGTGCTTGGATGCTAACACATAATTAATTTATAACAAAGAAAAAAATACGTATTATTACTAAAGAGAGGTAACACACACACTTCATTAAGTAACCGTGAGAAATTTTGACTGGAAGTAAACATCAATAAAACTATATATAAATGCACACACACACAGACATATATATAGGCCTCTGTTATATCGCAGATTTTCGCGGATATAAGTATGAATATGAAAGTTTTCTTCGGTTTTCTGCGTCTTGGATTCAAGTTCGGCCTCTGGCCACTGATTCCGACGTTTCGGCATGATCCCACATACCATTATCAAGGAATGGTAAGTTCGTGTCACAGGTTTAGGTCCTATATAATTAAACACACAGAGTTTTTGCTGTGGTCCGTTTCCGAAGACGTATACCCATCCAAGGTTAATTCTTATGTAGTTAAACACCTACATAAGGACTAAACCTTGGATGGGTATACGTCTTTGCAAACGGACCACAGCGAAAACTTCATGTATTTAATTATATAAGTTCTAAACCTGTGACTCGAACTTATCACTCCTTGATAATGGCATGTGAGATCATGCCGAAACGTCGGAATCAGTGGCCAGAGGCTGAACTTGAATCCAAGACGCGGAAAACCCAAGAAAACGTTCTCATATATATAACGGAAATGAACAGCTGATGACAAATGAGGGTAATTTTGAAGAAATGACTAAATTCAAATACCTAGGAACAATAATTACAAATATGAATGAGATGCACAAAGAAATTAAACATAGTCCGTATTCTAGAGATGCTTGCTATTATGTATTACATTTACTCTTGTTGTTCCAACTTCTCTAAAAAAACATTAAATTGAAGATATAAAACTGATAATGTCTAGTTATGTTATATGGATGCGAAACATGGACTCTTACTTTAAGGGAGGAGAAAAGATTATAAGTATTTGAGAATGAATTTCTTACGAAAATTCTTAGACCAAAGAGACATAAACAAACAGGCCACTAATTATGCCTTAATTATTCGCGGCTAAAATTCTTTATTCGCGGATCCAGTCGGTATATTAGAAGGATTAGTATCCTTTATTAACCAACGGCAACTTTTTTTACTGCTGACACGTGACAAGGACGATTCAAACCAAATGGGCAAATCAATATCAAAGTAAAACCAGCCTTATTGCCACTAAACCTAAAGTTCGTTGTTAAAAGCCACCGCCGCCGTAATTCACGTGCCGCTATTGTCCGTTGATAAATGCTGCCCTTGCCACAATCGGTGTTTTATTGTTTCAACAAGTCATCCGTTGCAATAATTTTGATTGAATAACACGTGTCTCTTCCGCTTTGTTGATAATTTATAATGCAGAGTAAAAGGAAAGAAAATTAGTTTCGAAACGGAAAAATGTAGTGTTGCCGCTTAAAGTAAAAATATAAATGTTTGACATTTTACGTGTTGGCGAGTCGTTTGCATCTCTATCTCGCTGTTTCAATGTTAATGAATCAACTGTACGATTCATCAAGACATTCGAAGGCAAAATAAGGAATTATATCGCAGAATTCACAGCTAAATATCAATCTGAATTGAAATACTTTATAAAAGATGCAAAACAGGAAACAATTACTAAGTTATTTAAGCCCTTCCCTAAGCTTGACGGTAATAATTAATAGAAATTGTTCAAAATCTCTCATTAATTGATTTTATTTTGATAATTTTAATTTTATTTTGGAACCTTGGAACGTATTCCCTGTATACTCACACAAATTACCATTCCATATACGCGGCATGTTTGCGGAAAATATCCCCCGCGAATAAGGGGCTTTTACTGTATTACACACGTCAGTGAAATATTAAAAATATTGTATACAATCAAAAGATTCTTGATGAGATATGACTTCGTATATTAAAACGTCTGCGGTATCACATGATTAGCGAATTGATTCATATGGTAGTACGAGGGCGGATCGGAAAGTAACGCACAATAATTTTTTTCTGCCTTGGTATTGCAGCTAGAATGTTGAAATTTCACAGAGATATAGGTTGAAGTCTTCACTACAGATGGTATTTTTTTCTCAGGTGCACCTCTTACGAGAGAAGCTTGAACTATGCAACAAAGATGGCGCGCTTGCTACAGTCGTCCACCTGTGAGGAACAGAGAAGTGTTGTTCGATTTTTGTGGGCCAAAGGGCATAAACCCAGTGAAATTCACAGGGACATGCGTGGCGTGTATGGGGATGATTGTATGGACCGTAGCAATGTCTCCAGGTGGTGCACATTCTTCAAAGAGGGACGCGTGAACCTTAGTGATTCGCCACGTGATTCGCCTTAGTGATTCCTGGCCTGCAAACGCTTTGAGACAGATGTGGAAGTGAAATCAGCAGTGCGCAGATGGCTACACTCCAACCAAACGGACTTCTACGAACAGGGCATATTGAAACTGGTAACACGATGGGAAAAATGTGTTGAGAAAGTTGGTGACTATGTCGAAAAGTAGGTAAAAGATGTAAGTTCATTTGTGATTTTTTTCCTTTTTTTTACTGTTAAACTTTTTAAAAAAAATATTGTGCGTTACTTTCCGATCCGCCCTGTGGACGACTGTAGCATGCGCGCCATCTTTGTTGCATAGTTCAAGCTTCTCTCGCAAGAGGTGCACCTGAGAAAAAATACCATCTGTAGTGAAAACTTCAAACTATATCTCTGTGAAATTTCAACATTCTAGCTGCAATACCAAGGCAGAAAAAATTATTGTCCGTTACTTTCTCCGATCCGCCCTCGTATTTAAAACCCCTATCCGGGAGCTTTCTCCTTCAACCCCGGTGCTGAACAACCTGATTGTGGATTTTGCTGGTTTTTCTCAGTCGTGCTGGAATTTCATTACCAGGATCCATTTAATCAAAAATTCCATTTTGTGATATAATTAAAACCAGGGAAATTCTACTTGAACAAGCTACTTCACACAATAAATAAGCGCAACCTGCTGATTATAAGTCAAGATTTTAGATCGGCATGACCCTAAATGAGATGAAGCTAAGACTTCGAAAAGCTTTACGAAGATTATAATTAATTATTGAAGTTGAGGACGACGGTATATATATCAAAAAGTTATGCAATTTCACTATTATAATAATTATATCCAGAACGGTGTGAATAAAAAAATAATATTAAAAGTATATGACACTAAATGTCAAGCATTTATAAAACAGTAAAAGTTGTGTAATTTAAATAGCATTGAAAAAGTATTCTTATTAACTGGGGACCTGAATTCGAAAACATGCTAACTCCAAAATATGACAAATTGAGTTAAACACAACATAGCTATGGTCCATCCATCCATAGTAATTCTGCCCGAGGGCAGGTCCTTCACTGCAATCATAGCATTTTCATGCTATGTTTTGCAGCTTTAGTAGGGAATTGTAGGTGTGGTAGCTTCCCGCTGCTTTCCACACCGGTGAAGGATGATGATTATGATGATGATGATGAGGATGATGATGATGATGGCCATATGATTTCGGAGACCGTTTGAGCCTTAAAGTTTTCCAGACATTTGTCTTACAGGTGAGGAAAAACCCCGATGAAAACCTCACCCAGAAAAACTGCCCCGACCGGGGATCGAGCCCGACCCCGCTGCATGACAAGGCAGCACGCTACCTCGAGACCACAGCGGTGGACATAGCTATGGTAATGACACAGAGTATGGTCCTGAATGAAAAGAAAACTCTCTAAATGACACTTTCCCATATTTATTGATATAATAAAAATATTTACATTCTAAACCATGCTAAGTCCATGGAGTTGGCATGATACAGAATGATGTGATGAGGTATCTCAGTATGACAGTGATTATGAATAAACAAAAATACATAAAAATATGTATAATGATTAATGATTGTTCTTTCGTTATACTTTCAACACACATAAAGACTACAACCTGTATGCTTCACATTTTGTGCAACGCTGCATAGTTAAAGTCTATTAGATTATTGTGTCACTGCTAACAGTAAAACTGGGCTCTTTATGCTTGAGACTTAAATTAATAAACAGTAACACATTGTTAAACATTTCTTATAAAGTGCACATTTACAATTTTATTCTCTTTGCAATATCCCTTGCCCAATTTATACATAATTATTTATTACATTTTGCACTTTTTCCATAATTCTGCTGCTAAATCATAATTTTTAAAATCTTATTTTGAAGAACAAAATAACAGTCTGATTGCTCCTTTGTATCTTAAAATGTACCTTTCAGTAGGTCTTACATAAAAAAAGTCAAAATCAAAAACTCAAATAACAACAAGATTAAACAGTTTTTTTTGCCTCTCTTGAAAATAAAAAAAAAATGACACAGCATGTTTTTGAATAAAAATCCCCAATTGTTGGCTTAGAGCCTAAATCAAATTTATATCTTTATATAAAATTACCATAAACTAAATATATGATCACGCGTACAAATTCATTATATAATGGAAATGGACAGCTAATGAAAATTAGGGAAATTTTGAGGAAGTGGCTGAATTCAAATACCCAGGAACAATAATCACAAATAGGAATGAGATGCACAAAGAAATTAAACATAGGCTCAATTCTGGAAATGCGTGCTATTATGCATTGCAGGGACTCTTGATGTCCCAGTTCCTTTAAAAAAAACGTTAAACTGAAAATATATAAAACTATTATTCTACCAGTTATATTATATGGGTGCGAAACATGGCTCTTACTTTAAAGGAGGAAAGGAGATTACAAGTATTTGAGAATAAAGTACTTAGGAAAAATTTTGGACCAAAGAGAGATGAACAAACAGGTGAATGGAGAAGACTACATAAATTGAACTACATGGTGTTTATAGGAAGCCAGATATAATAAGAATAGTTAAGTCACGTAGACTGTGATGGGCAGGACATGTTTCACGTATGGGGAATGAAAGACTTGCAGGAAGCTTCTTGTAGAAAAGCCAGAGGGAAAACGCCGAGTTGGTAGACCAAGAATGAGGTGGGAGAATAACATTAATGTGATTTGAGGGAAGTGGATTATACAGGGAATGATTGGAAAGCATTAGCGTAGGATTCGTATGTATGGAGAACTTATGTCCGCGCGGCCATGAACCTACGGGTTCGATAGTGCCAGTGAGTAAGTAAGTATATAAAATTACCATTAAATACAACATCATATCAACATTTAATTTAATAATCCATATAATTGAAATTGTGTTGTAATCCATCACCACTAAAATATTTCAAAACTGTATTTTATAGCCTTCTTTTTTAAATATTCAACAGTAGTTTTAAAGCTCTGGTATGTTAGTTTAAACAAAAGGTCTAGGCAACGAAAAAGATGAGTGAGATATATGAAAAAGTGATAAAAAAAGGCTTATGCTTAAAACTGAGGCTTTATCTATGAAACTTCTCATCTGGGAAATGAAAACAATGTCAGCTTTGTTATACTTGAAACAATAGCGCATCAGATAACGAACCCTCAATCACGTCTACGCCCTTCAACTGTTTAATTCTCGTTCTCTATTCTGTGTCCATTTGCTGTCCCTTTTGATTTGTAGTAATTGTTATGGAAAAATGTATTCAGATTCATTATGCCTTCTGATTATTTTTTATCTTTCTCTCATTTGTATGAATGTCATTAAGAGTTTGTCTTTGTGTAATGTTGAAATTTAATATAATTAGTTGTATAATTCATATTTTAATGAAAGAGACATCGCCTTGTGAGTATAGAAATTAATACAATAAATGTTAGACTTTCTTATATAAGTACTAGCGGACCCGGCAGACGTTGCACAGCCCGAAAGTTCAATTCTCGTGTCATGGCCGGACGATAAAATATAAGTTACTTTTTTATCATAAAATTCACTAATTAATAAGTTTGTAAAAAACTCCCCATCTGTTGTGGCTCATGAAGCGTCCATGATGACGCCACACTGTTGTCGCGTGGAATATATCGATAATGCAGATACCTACACATCTGAGAAAACAAAATTCTATAATCCGATCGCAAGGTCATCTACCGAGTCCAATTGTGAATCTAAACCGTCCAGGAACCCACTCACACTCACAAAATAATTCATAAAAAAATTGGTACAGTCGTTTAGGTAGTTTTAATTTCGGATTTCAAGTAAACCTCCACTTCGAATTGTCGGATTTCGCTCATTTTTGGATAATACCTACCTCAGTTTATTTCAATAGGATATGCTGAGTTTCGTTGTGAAACATCGTAAAATGTAACCGATAGAGCGATTTTTCAATTTTCACTTCAGGTGAACTCCTACATCTATTAGTTTTCGAGGGTCCAATTATGAATCTGAACCATCGAGGGCCCAATCAGATACACACTACAAATTTCATCACAATGGATCCAGTCGTTTAGGAGTAGTTCAGTGACAAACACGTATACAGAAGAGTTACGTGTATATATATATATATATATATATATATATATATATATATATATATATATATAAAGAGATTACGACCTCAGAACTTAATTTTTATTCCAACGTGTCATAAGACGTTCTAGAGATATTTTACCGTTTGAATGGTTAATAAAATATGGCTCTAGTGATTCATTGTGAATGAAATTGATGTTTTGATAAGATATGCGATTTATTACCAGATTTTAATTGGAATTCTATCATTACATCCTGGCTGTGTTTATGATCCCGTTTGGTATGTCGCTATCTCTCATGAACCAACTTCCCTAGCTGTTACTGTCTTCATACACTACCGAAAAAATCCAACATCGTCAAGGATTGCTTTCATTGGCACTAGTGTATAATATATGCATGCTGAGGGATTACAGTGTTATTGATTCATTTTGTCACGAACATCGGCAATCAGATGACAGTCAAGTCTTGTCTTCGCGCCCTCTGTTTTGGCTCTACAAGCAGCAACTATTACTCTTTTTATAAATGAACAGGATTTGCAACATTCATTCTAGGGCACTGTCTTTTGCACAGAGTTAAACATAGTCCGATAATAAATTATCAAAATAATATATCTGTTCACTGAGATAGAGGATACCTCTCATATTGACGATGTTTTTCTGTCCAACATCGCACTTTATAGATTTCTCTGGGGTACAACTATGCACGCCGACGAGGACGCAATTTCGGTTACTGTCGGCATTACATACTTCATATATGTCAATAATACATTACCAAATTCGTCTTTTTTGAAGTACCAATTCGAAATATGTAATAATATGCATTATTATAGCTGGCAGAGTTAAGGCCATAGGCCTTCTCTTCCACTCAACCGGCGAATGTTAAAATTAGACAAATATTACATACTTATTACAATTTTATGATATTATTAAAATATAGACTAAACAAAGAGCAATGGTGATATGATCTAGCTAACAGCAAATACATGATATATAATAAAATAAAAATAATATAAAATAAAGTAAGTAAAGCTTCTTAGATGAATATTTACAAATTGCTGATTATAGTTGTTATGCAGTTAGCGTTTTCGTTGTATCGAATTTAAATATCAGTTAATTTGGATTTAAATAATTATAGCGATTGACAGTCCCCTGACATGATTGGGAAGTGAGTTCCATGCTCTAGTCATAGATATTGTGTAAGATTCAGAGTATAGACAGGTCCTGTGCTGTGGTATCAAAAGTAAAGAAGTGTTTTGTGTTCTTGTTCCTAAATTGTGATGAGCCGATAAATTTTGAAAGCGTGTTGTTAAATAACTTGGTAAATAAGTGTGCAGGATTTGAAATAGTAAATCATGTGAATGTAAAGTTTAAATAAAGAGTTGACTTCGGAATATGTTTAAATCGATCAATGACACAAATATCTAGAAAAGGTGTTACAGATGGATTGTGTCGTCATCCAAGGACTTCGAAATGTATTGTTACGTGTCGCATAGCGGCGTTTGAATTGCGCGGGAGGGGCGAGAATCGCGAGTTAAGAGGATCCGCACTAACCGGCCGAAGTATCAGGAATGTATTACCAGACGTTTCTACCAACGTCTCCTTCCTCCTTTCAGGAAAGACCGGTGACCAAAGGCTTCTACGTTTCGAAGTATCTCGAACCTAAGCATGGAAATTTGCTCGCTCTTATGTAAAAAGGAGCAGAGGAGAGACCCCAGGCACTCTTGGTTTGATAGCGATAACAGTGACTTGTGTTGTGTACAGAAACTTTGGTGAATAGTTCCATGAAGATGTGTGGAAATTATTGTGACTGAGATAAACATTTAACCTTAAATTCGTAATGTATCCTTTTGGATACATCAGTTGGTTAAATTAATTTAATATTTTAAATAAATCAGAAGAAAACGAACAAAAAAAAACACTTAAATATGTCGCTAAATATGAAATATACCTAATAACGACAGTTACACAAGATTCCGTTTTCACTGCGGTCCGCCACATTCAAATAACTAACAGAAGAAATTTGTGTTTTGCCATTATGACAACATGAATACAGTTTCAAGTAAAGAGAAACCATCCCAAAATAATTCAAAAGTTAACATGAATACAGTTTCAAGTAAAGAGAAACCATCCCAAAATAATTCAAAAGTTAACATGAATACAGTTTCAAATAAAGTGAAACCAACCACAAATAAGGCAACTAAGGTCACATCACGACAAAATGAGGAGTCGACTGTGCCAGTGCAAAATAAATTTTCAATTTTATCCGAATTACTGGAACCAATGGACACTGTCGACCCTCAGGCTCCTCAACTTGGATCGTCACGGGACAAGCAAACTACAGCAGCTACCAGGCGTAGTAGCCAACCGTCCAGGGAACCTCAAGTAATGCCGCAGCCGAAAAGGGAACCACGCCCACCACCCATAACGGTGATTGGACATGGTGACCTTTTCAGGATGAATCGGGAATTAAAAGAAAATTCGAAAAAGACGTGAAAGTAGTTAAAACCCAGGACGGTTTGAGATACTACGCTACCTCGGAGGCAGACTTTCATCTACTCAAAGAGTACTTCAAAAATGCAAAGAAAGAATTTTATACATTTCAACTCAAAAAAGATCTGCCTCTGAGGGCTGTTCTAAAGAGGCTTCCTGCCAGCATCACTGCTGATGAAGTCAAGGAAGAACTTAAAGAACTAGAATATCCAATAATATCGGTAAAGCAAATCACCAAAAAAGAAGGAGAAGTTTATACTCCCTTACCATTATACATCCTGGAACTTCAGAACAATGATGCTGATAGGGAAATATATAACTTAAACCGCCTCTGTTTGACAGTGGTGGCTGTGGAACCATACAGACCTAGAGCTGGCATGAAGCAGTGCTTCAGATGCCAGAAGTTTAACCATACTTTCATGGGTGTTCCTTAACCCCATCTTGCGTAATTTGCGCTGGTACTCATAGTCATCGTGAGGTCCGGTGAGAACCGAGGCACTCACGGACAAGAGCCTGCTGAAGTGCGCGAACTGTGGGGAAGAGGGACATCCCGCTTCCTACCGGGGTTGTGAAGCCTATAAGAAAGCAAAAGAAATTTATGAAAAAAGAAACCAAACAAAAGTCCAACAACTCCGGCGTCCCAACCTCGAACTTTCACATCAAAATCTGTTAATCCTACAGTCTCATATAGTTCTATGGTAAACTCTGGCATCACAGTTAAACCTACTACAGGCACTGTCCCATGTCAGCCAGGGTCTGTGGCTGCTATACCAATGACGGATCAGGGACAACAACTTTTCCATAACATTCAGCCTCTGCTGAATGGTCTGTCGACACCTATGGAAAGGTTTGTGTTCCTGACAAATCTAGTGAACTCATGTTTCATATCATCCATACCTGCTACGGAAATGAAAACATAAGCAGCGAGACAGCAAGGCTAAGGAACAAACCCCATACTGAATAAACACAATGGTGTTTGGCCGCCAAGGGACCTCAACTGGTTCCAAAAAGCGGCACACTGGGCAATGCTAGTCATTGCCACAAACAGTACAGTACAGTAGTGTTTTGCCAATTTAAGGGTTAAAGAAGATCAATTATGAGTGAAAATTGTAATAAAATTTTACTGATAATTTGCGAAAAGAAATAAGTGTTAAGTGACATTTTAAAACAAATTCGGTGTGTTCATTTACGTCGAAATTATATAAACCCGAACTCGACTATTACTATCACAGTATTATTAACATGGTAGGATACTATATTTAATGTGTGCAATGCCAAACGTAATCAAACTAATAAAATCTGAAAGACTAACTTTGTGTTCTATTACTCATTGAATGCATCAATATCTGGATTTTTCTAATTGATTAACTCGCCTCGATTTTAATAGGAACTCTACTTACGTCATTAATTCCTAAGTGTATAGTCATAGGCCTAAGGAAAATGTTTGTCTTTATCTTGACGAATCATCTTTCAAACATATATTAATTTAAAAATTACTATTCTTCTTCTTCTTCTTCGTCTTCTTACGAGGATTTAACCTTATTGCTTCGTTCCGGTTCCAAGTATCAGACTGAATATTTGTAGTTCTTTACGAATATCTTCACTTCGTTTTTTATCTGAAGGGTGCAGGGAAAAAAACAGGTAAATCACTTTTTCTTTGAAATCTAGAAAACATAATTTAGTGTGCAACATACATACTTCCTTACCTATATGCCAAATTTTGAAGATACATAAACTCATAACCAAACTGTACTCTTTACCGTTTCACACGTCTAAATGATAGTACTATCCATGAAGAATTTAATGGACACATCAAACTCCTGTACCCTTCTATTTAGAGTATATCCTGCTACAAATCGTAAATATTTCATTTAATTTACTCTGACTATTAAACTCATGCCCCAAATGGGAGTCTATGACCAATCACATTTCAATGATTTTTTATGTACAGCCAAACACAGTCGTGCGTCGCCTAAAAGTTACCAACTAAAGTTTATCATAATAAAGAAAGCACCTCCTTTTTAACATTCTGAATAGGTCATAGCATTATTTTGCAGTGACTGACTCTCCAAGAAATACGGCTACCACATTGTATATATAGTGCATGAATGTCAACAGAAAGCTCATACGAGAGATAATATAAAAACATTTGTAACAATTGATTATACCACAAAAAAAACACTGTTTGCACTTTCTTAAACGAATTATTTTCCAGGAAATGACGTAGCAGAAACATATAATTGACATATTTACAACATTGGACATTTATTTATTGTAAGCCCATGTTTTCCCTTACAGAGATTTAGGCGCCTCTCCCCCTACAGGGGAGAATTTGAACCATACTAATTTAGTTACACTTGTTTCGTATAGATGTCATTTTGAGTGGTCCGTGGTCAGCGTTCCGCCTCATACTGACATATAGGAAACCAAGGTAGTACTAGGACGGGAAAAGTCGGTTAATTTTGCTTAGAGGCCTTTTCATTCAGGCTTAAGGATTTTTTACGAGCCTGAAAATCTTCAGACTCGGGACCCATGGCTTAAAGTCCCTCCCGGAAGACTTGCTCCTTGGATTTTTCCGTCCTAAAAACATCCATCGACCCCGGCCGGGTTTGAACCCGCGACCCTCGGGACCAGAGGCAAGGAGCATAACCACTAGTCCACTGCGGCCGACATCATCATAGGACATCAGAAATTAATTAATGCCTATAACGTTGGTTATAAATTTCTCCACTAGGGTGTATTCTTACAACATTGCGATCTTTTGGCAATAAATAATAGTATGATCTGGTTGCAGTGAAGAACAAAACAAGCGTACCAATCGTTTTTCATTTGTTTTCAAACATCGCCGTTTACATTAAATACTTAAATATTTTAAAATAACTATAGTTAAATAATGATTTGTGAGTATACAGCTTAATTTTATTTGTTAAATTGTCCTAAGAAATGCCGCTCTTGATTTCCAAATTCTCTAGATAAATTCACTCCTCACTTCGTGAGTCATAAATTTATCGATAATTTGGAAATCACTCGTGGTATTACTTATGTTAATAAACCCATAACTAAACTGTATTTTTACTGTTTCACACGTCTAAATGATAGTGCCCCCCCCATGAAGAATTTAATGACACCTCAAACTCCTGTACCCTTCTCTATTAAAGTATATCCTGCAACAAATCGTAAATATTTCATTTAATTTACGTTAAGAATTTTGTTACTATATGCTATGGTTTTCGATATCTAATATATAAAAATGAATGTTTGTTTTGTTTGTTCGTATTTTATGCGCAGCCATACCGTTGATCCAATTGTGATGGGGCTCCTTGCAAAATGTTCAGGAGATTCCCGGGATGAACATAGGCTATAAGAGAGTTGTGATATTCAACCTCTTCACCTCTAAAAATCACCCTTTATAGTGAAAAAGTGAAATAAAGTCTCTCTTTTGACGCTTAAATGACTTACGCTGCCTAAAACATAACAAATACACCAAATTAATGTACACAGAATTGAACATCTAAAAAAAACTCTACAAAAAATCCGCGACAGCATATGTTTATCTTCTACGGATAACTCACAATAATCATTTTTGTCTTTCATTGATGGCAAGAAGATCGGGATAAGCAGATTCCCGGGCAAGTATAACAGCGCACGGCTGGTGGTAAAATCACCATTTATTTAGGAGTAACAGCGCACGCTGGGTATTAGCTAGTAAATTAATAATAAAGGAATTGAGCAGCTTCGTGATTACATTCGCTGTGTGTGCGTTTTAATCGTTTGAAGTTGTGTGCCCTAACATAGTGAGTGTTCCGTGTGCGAATAAAGTTAGTCATGGTGAACAACTTGTACTTTGGCGAAAGGAAGAAACAAACGACGCTCACAGCTAAGTAAAGCTGGTCATTTGTCTCTGTCTGTATGCAAATTGTACCCTCATCCTCAAGCTAACGAAGAAGTAGGATCCATTTCGTATTATTCTAGCCTCTGAAGTATTAATCTGTGCACTGACCCCTTCTCCAACAAACTCTGTTATCAAAATACAAAGTTTTCCTAATCCCAGTAATCCGATTAAATAGTTTAATTCGAAATATATTCTTTTTGACGGTTATGGTATCATACAATTAAATTATTGCTACTAGTAACTAACTCACTGGCTCTATGGAACCCTTAGGTTCATGGTGGAACGGACATAAGCTCTCCATACACCCCTATCTCTGAGCTAATGATTTCCAATCATCCCCCGTATAATGTAATTCCCTCAAATCATGGACAGTGCTAATCTCCCATCTCATTCTTAGTCTACCAACTGAGCATTTTCCTTCTGGTTTTCCTACAAGAAGCTTCCATGCATCTCTCTCATTCCCCATTCGTGCCACATGTTCTGCCCATCAGGGTCTACGAGACTTAACTTTTCTTATTATATCTGGCTTTCTATACATATCATGTAACTCACTATTTAATAGTTTTCTCCATTCACCTGTCTGTTCATCTATTTTTAACCCCAAAATATCTAAGAACTTTATTCTCAAATACTCGTAATCTCCTTTCCTCCATTATAGTAAGAGTCCATGTTTCGCATCCATATAACTGGGAGAATAACATTTTATATATTTTCAGTTTAACTTTTTGAAAGGAGTTGGGACATCAAGAATCTCTGCAATGCATAATAACACGCATTTCCAGAATTGAGCCTATGTTTAATTTATTTGTGCATCTTATTCCTATTTGTGATTATTGTTCCTAGATATTTGAATTCAGCCACTTCTTCAAAATTTCCCTCATTTGTCATTAGCTGTCCATTTCCATTATATAATGCATTTCTATGTGTGAACATATATTTAGTTTTATTGATGTTTACTTCCAGTCCCAATTTCTTAGTGCTTCTCAATAGTGTGTGCGGGTTTGCCTTTAGTATCTCCTCGCTATTGTTCAGTAATACTACATCATCAGCTTACACTAACAGCCTTTATTGTTATTATTATTGTTATTTTTTATTCTTTTGTTTAAACTAGGAGTTAATAGACTGGATCACCAAAGGAACACTCTTATCAGAGGAAAACTTGGAGTAACAAGTTTAAATGAAGATATACAAAGATACCAACAAGAATGGAAAAATCATCTGAGGAGAATGGCAAGAAATAGACTTCCAAAATTGGCATTTCAATATACCCCTACTGGACATAGGGACCAAGGAAGACCAAAACATCGGTGGAAAGATCAAGACCATCTTCGCTAGGTTTACCGTACAGGCCACACGGCCTAAAACGAATTTGTTCATGATGATGATTATTTAAACTATTTTATTGTATAATGTCGAATTTGAAGAATATTCGGTAACAGTAATTAGTTCGTTATGAAGAGTTAATTTCACGATCATGATGCGACAAGTTGTAACAATCTTATTGAATCTCTTTTAGTTTATCCAAAACACGAACAATTTTAAGATTATATACATTTTAATCAATTGATTTGGCGCGTACTTGATGAAAATCCATTTTTATGTTAATTAAGTAAAAATAAAACTATTAAAGTTTTATATGATTTTCATATATAACACTTTGGCTAGACCAGTGTTGACCTATGGTAGTGAAGCATGGACACTAAGAAAACAACATGAAAGCAGAATAACGGCTTGTGAAATGAGATTCATGCGCAGAACAGCGGGTTACACCAGATGGGATCGGAAAAGGAACACCGATATCTTAAAAGAATTGAAGACTACGCCAATTTTGGAATATATTAAACAGTACCAACTAAATTGGAAACACCATCTTGAAAGAATGAGTTCAAATCGGATCCCCAAAGCTGTTTATAATTATATACCAAGAGGACGAAGATCACTGGGCCGTCCTATGAAACGCTGGAGGGAACATTTTCTATAGGATCGTAACAGGCCTTGGCCTAATACTTGGAAGGAAGAAGAATTTATTAAAATACAAATTAGTTACAGCTGTTTCAGTACTTTGTATCTTCATCAGACAAATTTTATCTTGATTATAAATTAATATAATAACATAATTCATTTGTAATCATGACAAAATTCGTCTGAAGAAGGTACAAAGTACTGAAACAGCTGTGACGAATTTGTATTTTAATAAATATGAAAATATATAAAACGTCAATAGTTTAGTTTTTATACAATTAACATATATACATTGTGTTTGGTAGACATTTCTTGAATATTTCAACTACAGTAAATATAATTTAATTTGACTCTCTTATTTCTGAGTTGATAGCCTAAATGTCTTTTCCAACTTATCGACGAAAATTTTAAATAGTGGAATGCAGGCTTTCACGGCCGGTAATTATAATGTTAAAAGATTCCGGTCTATGTGGCCGTGGTCTATAACTGGTGTTTCTTCCAGACGTTTTCTCCCTCAACTGCGGAGGGCATCTTCAGCGGCGAGTGCTTCTTGGTGATGTTACCTTGTCATAGACTCGACTATAATCATTTACAGTCGATTCTACGACAAAGGAACATCACCTAGAAGCACCCGCCACTGATCATTTACAGTCGAGTCTACGACAAGGGAACATCACCTAGAAGCACTCGCCACTGATCATTTACAGTCGAGTCTACGACAAGGGAACATCACCTAGAAGCACTCGCCACTGATCATTTACAGTCGAGTCTACGACAAGGGAACATCACCTAGAAGCACTCGCCACTGATCATTTACAGTCGAGTCTACGACAAAGGAACATCACCTAGAAGCACTCGCCACTGATCATTTACAGTCGAGTCTACGACAAGGGAACATCACCTAGAAGCACTCGCCACTGATCATTTACAGTCGAGTCTACGACAAGGGAACATCACCTAGAAGCACTCGCCACTGATCATTTACAGTCGAGTCTACAAGGGAACATCACCTAGAAGCACTCGCCACTGATCATTTACTGTCGAGTCTACGACAAGGGAACATCACCTAGAAGCACTCGCCACTGATCATTTACAGTCGAGTCTACGACAGGGAACATCACCTAGAAGCACTCGCCACTGATCATTTACAGTCGAGTCTACGACAAGGGAACATCACCTAGAAGCACTCGCCACTGATCATTACAGTCGAGTCTACGACAAGGGAAATCACCTAGAAACACTCGCCACTGATCATTTACAGTCGAGTCTACGACAAGGGAACATCACCTAGAAGCACTCGCCACTGATCATTTACAGTCGAGTCTACGACAAGGGAACATCACCTAGAAGCACTCGCCACTGATCATTTACAGCCGAGTCTACGACAAAGGAACATCACCTAGAAGCACTCGCCACTGATCATTTACAGTCGAGTCTACGACAAGGGAACACCATCTAGAAGCACTCGCCACTGATCATTTACAGTCGAGTCTACGACAAAGGAACATCACCTAGAAGCACTCGTCACTGATCATTTACAGTCGAGTCTACGACAAGGGAACACCATCTAGAAGCACTCGCCACTGATCATTTACAGTCGAGTCTACGACAAGGGAACATCACCTAGACGCACTCGTCACTGATCATTTACAGTCGAGTCTACGACGAATATAATGCTAATACAGGGCTATTCTGAAAGAAGGAACAGACTTCAAACATTTATTTCTTCCAAACTGCAAAAAAAAAAAAAAAAAAAAAAAATAGAAGCACAATTTCAACGTTCCTGGAAAAGTAAAAGTTTGAAGTTCCGATCCCGGCCGAATTTCTCCAACCACGTACGGACGTTACCTGAATAACACCATTACAGGACGTTGGATTGAAAGAACAGGAGCAGAAGATAAATTGCATCGCCGGTGGCCTCCCAGGTCACCAGACCTAACCCCGTTTGATTTTTATCTGTGGGGTTACGTAAAAGACCATGTTTTTATCCCCTCTATGCCTGACACTCTTCAAAATATGCGACATGGAATTGTTGAAGCTGTGAATTCAGTAACTAGAGACCAGCTGAATCGTGTGTGTCAAGAAATGAGCCACCGTTTTGATATTTGTCGTGTAACACATGGTGCTCATATTGAATGTATAAAATAGTGAAATTCGAACTTTTCTTTTTCCAGAAACGTTGGAATTGTGTTTCTATTTTTTGTAGTTTAGAATAAATAAATGTTTGAAATATGTTCCTTGTTTCTAAATAGCCCTATATTTTAAAATAGATGTATACCTGATCTAGCAGCCGTCCTTAACTAAATCAACTTCTGTTTAAAAAAACTTCAAAATCAAGTTTCATCTTGTGCATTATATTTGCTACTAAAAGTATAATAGAATGCAGAAGATGAAACTTGATTTTGAAAGGCCCTCATTGTTTTAACCATTGGACTAAGTTTATTTTAAACAGAAGTTGATTTAATTGAGGAGAACTGTTATGTGATATATCTATTGTAATATTTTAACATAATTTTGCTTGTGTATATGCATAAATTGATAGTTTAAGTTTATTAACTAAGGCTCGCAAGACCGTATGAGCCTATTTTGGAACCGTAGCTGTAAGATTCGTATTGAGGCTGAAGGTTGACAATATGAACCTCTTTTTAATTAAATGTAATCTGAAGCGCTGTTATATTATGACGTCCTTAGTTTACCTTACAGTGCATTAGCAGACAAAATTAACAACTCGCTCCGTGTCATTTACTACGTGTTGTTAGCGTATTTGAACCATTCTGTACATGTCACTATACTATCAACAGTACTAATGATCGTGACTCATATTTCATTGGGGTAAGCTTATGTGTTTTAGAACACGAGAAGTAACTTCTGACATGATTTGAGGCAATAAATGTACCCGAAGGAGAGGGGGGGGGGAAATATGAAAAGGGAAACTAACTGACTAACTAACTAACTCACTCACTCACTGGCACTATCGAATCCGTAGGTTCATGGCCGCGCGGACATAAGCTCTCCATACATCCCTTTCCTGAGCTAATGTTTTCCAATCATCCCCTGTATAATCTACTTCCCTCAAATCATAGTTAATGTTATTTTCCCATCTCATTCTTGTTCTGCCAACTGGGCGTTTTTCCTCTGGTTTTCCTACAAGAAGCATCCATGCACGTCTTTGATTCTCCATTCGTGCCACATGTCCTGCCCATCGCAGTCTACGAGACTTAACTGTTCTCATTATTTCTGGCCTCCTATAAAGACCACATGGTTGACTGTTATGCAAGTCTTCTCCATTCATCCGTCTGTTTATCTCTCTTTAGTCCAAAAATTGTTCTAAGTACTTTATTCTCAAATACTCGCTTTCCTTCCTTAAAGTAAGAGTCCATGTTTCGCATCCATATAATATAACTGGTTGCGAAACATTGACTCTTACTTTAAGGGAGGAAAGGATATTAGGGAAGCAGTATAAAATACAAGTGAATGTATAAGAGCAGAACCTCCCTGGCGCGAGAGTTCTAACACACGCTTGACCTACCAAGACTACAGGTCTCACATCTAAAAGTGTTAATCATGAAGATAGAAGATCATAGTTCCATTATACAGTGATATGTGGTCAGCATGTCGGGTCCTCCACCCGTTATACCTGTTTTTTTTTCAATATAGAACCGCTATTTATAGTAGGAACCCAATTTATTCACGATGCTGGGTGGGCACCGGTCCCATACTGGTTGAAATTCCATGAGAACATTTCTTTCCCCATGGAGACCCGAACCATCGCAAGTCCCGTAGATCTGTGCCAAGGCCTCTTGCTTTAACCACTCGGCTACGTGCTGGACATAAGCGCAGAAAACATACTTCAAAAGAGATATGTTCCGTGCAATTAATAGTATGTAGCTGGCAGCACTTATAACAGCTTATCCATCTCACTAATTTAATATCAGAACTTATCAACAATCATTAATACATTTTGATTTATCTTAAGTAATGCCATGAGTGATTTCCAATTTTTCTAGAGGAATTGTAAATTAAGAGCGGCATTTGTTAGGACTATTTAACGAATAAAATTAAGCTGTTTACTCACAAATCACTATTTAAATACAGTTACCAGTATTTTACAATATTTATATATTTAGTGTAAACGGCGATGTTTGAAAACAAATCAGAAATGTGTGATTATGTTTATTCACTACAACGTGATCATATTGTTTATTGCCAAATAGGATCGCAATCAGCGATAACCCACTAAGATCGCAATATTGTAAGAATGCACCCTAGTGGAGAAAAAATTAAACACAACAAACTATATATTATAACCAACATCATAGGTTATTAATTTATTTTTTTAGGAACCGACTCAGTAAAATCATTATTTAAAAACACAATTATTGAACACACATAATGTTGAGTGATTCCGGGTTCTGTGGCCGTGGTCCATAGTTGGTGTTGATACCAGACGTTTCGCCCTCAACTGCGGAGGGCATCTTCAGTGGTGAGTGCTTCTAGGCGTGTTTCCTGGTCGGAAGCTCTACTTAGAGTGAACGCTGCGGGTGTTGTATTGATACTAGTGGTGGGAGCAGGGTGAGCGGGCGTGGCTCTTGCTGATTGGCTAATGGTCGTCTCCTTGTTGTCCCTAGTGTTGATGCATTTATTTTCTAGTGTACGGTACCAGGCCTTAGACAGTTTAATACCTTCCTCTTTTCTGTTAATATTTTCCTTATGCTTGTGTATTTCTATAGCCTCTCGATATAATCTAGGGAAATAATAGGAAGTTGTGGCTAAAACTTGTGTATCATCGAATAGAATCGTGTCCATTCATAATGGCATGTTCTGCTACAGCCGATTTATCCATTTCTCCTTGTCTGCAGTTTCTTTTGTGTTCTGATAAACGGGTGGCTATACAGGGCAAGTCAAAATGTTGTGCAGGTTTTCAGAAATTTATTATGTGAAATGTAATGAACATATAATATTGTGAGACATATTGTATGAAAGATAAACTCTCAAAGTTTTTTTTAAATATTCACAGATGTTCTATGTGAGCGTCTTTTGTTACACGACAGATGTCAAGCCGATATTCAATCTCCTGCCAAACTTTCTGTAGCAGTCCGCGGTCGATATCAGCAATGGCTGCTGTGATGCGGGCACGCAGTTCATGCAGTGTTGTTGGAAGTGGTGGTACGAAACATGATCCTTTACAAGACCCCACATGAAGAAATCACACGGGGTTAGATCTGGTGAACGAGGTGGCCAATGAATGAGTTGTTGATCACCCTGAGATGCACGGCCTATTCAGCGTTGTGGTAAAGCCGTATTCAAATGGTCTCGAACACTGCCATGGTAATGTGGAGGGGCACCATCCAACTGCAGAATGAAATCTGGACTATCCGCTTCAAGCTGCGGAGGAGCCATTGTTGTAGCATATCAAGGAAAACATGTCCGTTCACAGTACGTTCATGAAAGAAAAAGGGCCCATAAACCTTTGCATGGGAAATGGCACAAAAGACATTCACTTTCGGAGATCGCGTTGATGTTCCAGAGTTGCATGGGGGTTACCAGTTCCCCAAATCCTTACATTGTGTCTATTCACTTTTCCTGAAAGGTGGAAAGTCGCTTCATCACTGTAAACTACCCTCTCATGGAACTCATTCTCTTCCATTAATGCGAGAAAATCAACACAGAAGGACGCTCGCAAAGCATAATCGGCGGGTTTTTAAGGCTTGAACCAGTTTGCAAGTGGTAGGGTTTCATCTGTAAACGTTTCCGGAGAATCCGCCATACAGTTTTTTGTGGTAGTTGAAGTTCTGTCGCTCCCGGTAGGTGGATTTCTGTGGACTCCGCACGAAGCATGTGCGAACGCGTTCGACTGTCTCTTCACTCGTCGACGGACGGCCAGTCGATTTTCATTTACAGATACAGCCTGAATCCCTAAATTGTGTGTACCACTTACGAATGGATCTCCCATCCGGCGGGTCTTTATCGTATCTGGTACGGAAATGTCGTTGAACACTAGTCACAGAGTTGTTTACATGGTAATCAAGCACACAGAAAGACTTCTGATCCCCAGTCAACGCCATTTTCCTTTACTGCTCTGCTGTTGACATCTTGCGGGTGAACGCGGAACTTTAGAAGTGGACAACTAAACTTTGAGAGTTTACCTTTCATACAATATGTCTCACGATATTATATGTTCATTACATTTCACATAATAAATTTCTGAAAACCTGCACAACATTTTGACTTGCCCTGTACTTCTTTTCGTGGTCCCTATGTATGGTTTACCACACGAACAAGGAAGTCGATATACGCCGCAAGTGGAGAGAGGTGGCCGAGGATCCTTAGCTGAGCGAAGGCAGTCTTCTATTTTTCTTGTAGGTCTGTAAACTGTTTTTATGTTGTATTTTCGTAGGAGTTTTCCGATACGATCTGTGACTCTTTGTACATATGGTAAGTAGGCTATGCTGGTTGAGGGTGTGTTATCCATTCTGACGTGCTGTCTTCGTGGATGTATGGTTTGTCTGCATTCAACTATTGAACACACAATTATCAAATGTGTAGTTATAAGGACAGCTAATGACAAATGAGGGATATTTTGAGGAAGTGGCTGAAATCAAATACCTGGGAACAATAATCACAAATAAGAATGAGATGCACAAAGAAATTAAACATAGGCTCAATTCTGGAAATGCATGCTATTATGCATTGCAGAGACTCTTGATGTCCCAACTCCTTTCAAAAAACGTTAAGCTGAAAATATATAAAACTATTATTCTACCAGTTATATTATATGGGTGCGAAACATGGACTCTTACTTTAAGGGAGGAAAGGAGATTACGAGTATTTGAGAATAAAGTTCTTAGGAAAATTTTTGGACCAAAGAGAGATGAACAGACAGGTGAATGGAGAGGACTACATAACAATGAACTACATGGTCTTTATAGGAAGCCAGATATAATAAGAACAGTTAAGTCTCGTAGACTGCGATGGGCAGGACATGTTGCGCGTATGGGGAATGAAAGATGTGCATGGAAACTTCTTGTAGGAAAGCCAGAAGGAAAACGCCCAGTTGGTAGACCAAGAATGAGGTGGGAGAACAACATTAACTATGATTTGAGGGAAATAGATTATACAGGGAATGATTGGAAAGCATTAGCTCAGGATAGGGATGTATGGAGAGCTTATGTCCGCGCGGCCATGAACCTACGGGTTCGATAGTGCCAGTGAGTAAGTAAGTGAGTAAGCAAGTAGTTATAAGGAATATCTTCATTATTTGCTATATTCAACGTATTTGTTGGAGAGTCAGTCACTACAAAATAATGCTCTGACCTGTTCAGAATATTAAGAATGAGGAGCTTTCTTTATTTTGGTAAATAGAATTCGACAAATATTAAAGTGAAACACCACTATCATTGGTTGTAAAACAAAATTATTTGAAACGTGATTAGTCATTGACTCCCATTTGGGACATGAGTTAAATAGTAAACAGTCTATCTAAAATAACGTAACAGCTCAATGTTGGGCTTAAGCCTCTCCAATGTTAGGAGTTACTACAGTAGACCAATTTAATTCAGTTACGTATATTTCACACAGATGTTACGAATTGTATGCGGTCAACATACCAACCAAATGAGACATCTAGTAGGCATCTAAGGTATTACTAGGATGATGAAGGTAGGTAAATTTTGATTAGAGGCCTCTTTATTCAGCATGAAGTACTTTTACGAGCCTGAACATCTTTGGACCCGGGATCCACCGATTTTAATCCTTCTCGAAGGACTTGCTCCTTGGATTTTTACATTCTAAAAGTTTGAACCCGCGACCCTCGGGACCAGAGGCAATGATCGTAACCACTAGCCCACCGCGCTCGACGATTATGATCTAGTAAAATAAAAAATGAAGAATTAAGGAAGACAGAATCAAGAACATAGAAATAAGACAGGAACTTGAAATATTTGCAATAACTGATAAAATAGATACATGTAGACAAAAATGGAAGCAACACATAGACAGAATGAATAAAGATAGATATCAACTTTTATAAGATTCATGATGTGTTCCGTTGAGGTTTATTCAAAATTAATATAAAATTATAGAATATTCACCTGAAAGGTCCGTTAATTATCATTTAACTGTAGCGCTTTCGGGACTTGTCCCATCATCGGCAGGATTCAAAACTGGTGTTTCACTGAAGATCTGGTAGAGGGGGTTGCATGTATTGGGTTCGTTTTCGTTTATAATTATCATTTAACTGTAGCGAAAACGAACCCAATACATGCAACCCCCTCTACCAGATCTTCAGTGAAACACCAGTTTTGAATCCTGCCGATGATGGGACAAGTCCCGAAAGCGCTACAGTTAAATGATAATTAAGTTGAGGAGACGGACCTTTCAGGTGAATATTCTATAATTTTATATTAATTTTAAAGATAGATATCGAAAACAAATAACAAAATACAAACCTAAAGGCACCCGAGATATGGGCAGACCTAGAAAGAAATGGGCTGAAGTCGGAACGGGTCAACAGACCTAATCCATGAATGCAGATGATGATGATGAAAAAAAAATTATAAACCATACGGAAGGAGAAATGTTGGACGCCCACAGAAGAAGGTCAGAACAATTCAAGCAATTCTAGCTTTCGTGAAACCGGAACGAACCAACTGCTTAATCCTTGGATGATGAAGAAGAAGACGAAATACTCCATTGATAACTTTTTTGATGACAGGGATTTTTTTTACTTGACGTTTTCCAGAAATAACTCTAAATTATAGTATACAGAGTGCCCAAAAATTCCTTTAAATTTTACAGAAAGTGTTTTATTTCTGATATAGAACAAATGAAAATATGTCCAAAATATGTTTATCATAGCTGAACGAATCACATTGTCGGAGAGTCATTTATATGGAAAAAGCTGTACTGAACTTGACAGGGCATTTCAGAGAAGGAAACCAGAAAGAAGCAATGAAAAAAATCGAGACACACAGGATGGTGTGACATGTATTGAGTGGTGGACTGGACGATCTGTGTTCAGTCCATAACTGATGTACAGGATCAGGGATAGCAACGAGAGAAGTTTAAAGGTTTTCACTCACAAAATTAATTTGGAGCTTAACATTCCAGTGTTTTAACACATTCACGACCCTATCCGACCATGGTTGGATATGATTTTATCCATTATATCTACCGTATCCGACTGTTGTCGGACTTGAAATCGCACCAACTTTTCGTGTTTAAAAGTACGTTGAATAATATAATTAGTTCTTTCTCTGATAGATGGCATATAAATATGCCATCAAATATAACATGGAAATCAACACAGAGGAAACAAAAGTAATAGCTTTTCAAGGAAAATACTCAGTACATAGCAAAATTTGTATAGATTAAGGAATACTGGAAAGTGTAAATGCATTTACCTATCTTGGATATATATTAACGTATGTGGATGAAGTAGACATCCGTACATAGTAATTCAGCCCGAAGGCAGGTCCTTCACTGCAATCATATCATTTTCATGTTATGCTTGCAGCTTTATAAGGGAATTGTAGTTGGTAGCTTCCCGTTGCTTTCAACACCGGTGAAGGATTTATGATGATAAGGATGATGATGATGGCCATTTGATTTCGGGGAAAACCCCCGATAAAAACCTAACCCAGGAAAAGAAAAAAAGGCCCCG
>JASPKZ010001539.1:0-29891 GCA_030220185.1 Diploptera punctata
TACAAAACATGAATGGACCGCGGGCGAGTTTTCAATCCGCGGCCCTCGGACACGTAACCACTAGACCAGCGACGTAAATATGTTCGTGAGAAACAAGATGACGGCAGATGTGCGAGAAAGTTGACAAAAGAGTATCGAGGGATTTTATTTACTGGGAGCACGTGGTGACAGGGTGTTTCACAATACATGCAGCAGTTAGCGTATTGGCTTTATTGTGTGTGTGGTTGATGTTCACCCTGTTGAACAGTCGCCCTCGAGGGGGTAAAATGCACACGTGGGCAAAGTATTTGTTCCCTCTGTCAGTTGAAATACAATACCACACCCTGTTACTTAAGTTGCATTTCTACAAACTAATGATGTCATTCAAGTCAGCCATACGTGGTCCGTCACTCAACAATCATTTACTATCCCACCGGTCCCTACCTCTACAGTGAGCTGTGCTCATTTTTGACAAATGATAAATAGTTTAAAATGCTTATAAAGGCTTGTACTGTACATCATCATCATCATCCAGGGATTAAGTCTGTTGGCTCGTTCCGGTTTCATGAAAGCTAGAATTGTTAAATTGTTCAGACCATCTTCTGTGTGGGCGTCCAACATTTCTCCTTCCGTGCGGTTTATAATTTAGCAATAATTTTGGAAATCTTTCTTCTGGCATTCTATCAATATGTTCTTTCCAGTCGTTCCTATATTTAATTAGTCGGTCTGTAAGTTTGAAAATATTTAGTTCCTTTCTTATATCTTCATTTCTTTACTTATCCAGCAGAGTAATATCCTGCTATATTTTCTTAAAAATCGCATCTCAGCTGCTTCCAATCTTTGTTCTTGTCTTTTAGTGATCGCCCAACATTCTGATCCATACATCAATACAGGAACAACCATTACTTTATAAAATTTAATTTTTGTTTCTTTTCTTGTGTTTTTAAGGGTTCTTTTAATAGTGCCACACATTAGATAAATTTATTTATTTTGTCATTAATATCTTCAATTTTAACATATGATAAATTGAAACCTAGATATTTTAAAAACTGTTCACCTGCTCTAAAATGTTATTATCAATTACTATTTTTGCTCTTAAGGTATCACGTCCTTTAAATGCTAACATTTTAGTTTTATTCTTTGAAATTTTAAAATTGTAATTGACACTTATTTTTTCCAAATATAAAATAGCTCTTTGTAGATCATCTTGTGAACTGGAAATCACTACTTGATCATCAGCAAATAATATTGTCATCCAACAGTTTATTATTTATTTTAAAAATGTTTATTTAAATTAATCTGCCACTTTAACATAACTTCATATGATAATAAATTAAAAAGAGAAGGTGATAAAGAACACCCTTGTCTGACACACCACGGTTTATTGTTACCATTTTCTGATGTTTAGATTTAAAACCCCTGTCTATTACAATTTTATTATTTACTGTTGTATTTTCATTTTTCAGGACTTGATAACCATTTTTAATACGTTTTGAAAGTATGACAATATGTGCGTTAGGTTTTAAACAGGTAGAAATATACTGACTCACTCGCAATATAGTAGCCTAGAGAGCTCTCCGTTCATCCCTATCCTGACCTATTGTTTTCCAATTATCCTCTGTTTAATCTATACCCTTCAAATCATAGTTAATGTTATTATCCCACCTCATTCTTGGTCTACACAACTGGGCGTTTTCCCTCTGGTTTTCCTACAAGAACCTTCCACTATCTCCCATTCACCTGTCTGTTCATCTCGCTTTGCTCCAAAGATTTCCTAAGAACTTTATTCTCAAATACTTGTAATTCTCCTTTCCTCCCTTAATAATAAGAGTCCATGTTTCACACCCATATAATATAACTGGTAGAATAATAATTATTATATATTTTCAGTTTAATGTTTTTTGAAAGGAGTTGGGACGTCAAGAGTCTCTGTAATACATAATAGCACGCATTTCCAGAATTGAGCCTATGTTTAATTTCTTTGTGCATCTCATTCCTGTTTGTAATTATTGTTTCTAGGTATTTGAATTCATCCACTTCCTCAAAATCAGAAAGAAAGAGCTCAGTAGGCAGACCAAGAATGAGGTGGGAGAATAACGTTACTCATTATTTCTGGGAGGTGAATTAGATAGGGGATGATTTGGACACATTAATTCAGGATAGGGATGTATGAAGAGATTTGGTCCGCGTGGGCCATGGAACTACGGTGTCGTCGATGTTTGCATGATTTTTGTAACACAAACATCGGAAGATGATGTGTTCGTCTCCACGTGTTACGAGTCGGGTCGCGGAACCTCCGTGAAAACCTGTCTCACTATTATTATGCATATGTTTTATTAGCATGGCTAATATTTTTAAACAAGGAGAGACACTTTTGTTTGCGTTCGCGCCTGTCTGCGTCCGCATGTGTGGCAAACATTCCACAACAAAAACTCAGCCAACTTTTGTCCACGCACATGTTAAGTGACGTCACAGTTTATTTGTGTAACTAACTTCCTCTAATGAGCTCCTTGACCACGTGACATGTATATAGTAATTACCATGTTAATATTTGGTTCCGAGAAGCGCGGGTTCGAATTCGGCCGGAGTGGTTATCATCTTGTAAAAAACCAAACCCTTGTCTGTTATACCATTCATACCTTGTTTCACTGGCACTATCGAAACCAGAGGTTCATGGCCGCGCAGACATAACCTTTCCGTACATCCCTATCGTCAACTAGTGTTTTCCAATCATCCCTTGTATAAGTTACTTCCGTCAAATCATGGTTAATGTTATTCTTCCACCTCTTTCTTGGTCTACCAACTGGGTTCTTCCTTCTGGTTTTCGTACAAAGAATTTACATGTCCCTCTTTCATTCACCAATGGTGATACATGTTCTGCCGATCGCAGTCCACGACACTTAACTGTTCTTGTAACATTTGGTTTCCTATAAAGACTATGTTATGTAGTCTCCTCCATTCGTCTGTCTGTTCAACCCTTTTTTGGTCCAAAATTGTTCCTAACAATTTTATTCTCAAATACTTGTAATCTTTTCTCTCCCTTAAGGTAAGAGTCCATGTTTCACATCCATATAATATAACTGGGAGAATAACAGTTTTTTATATTTTCAGTTTAATCTTTCTTTTTAGACAAGTTGGGACGACAGGAGTCTCTGTAATACATAACAGAATTTAGACCATGTTTAATGCACCTCATTGCTGCTTGTTGTTACTGTTCCCTAGCTGCCACCACATTACAGCCCCTCGTATCGACCCAACATTTTGTAAAAAACTGAAAATATATAAAACTATTATTCTACCAGTTATATTATATGGGTGCGAAACATGGACTCTTGCTTTAAGGGAGGAAAGGAGATTACGAGTATTTGAGAATAAAGTTCTTAGGAAAAAAATTTGAACCAAAGAGGAATGAACAGACAGGTGAATGGAGAAGATTACATAAGTGAGCTACATGATCTTTATAGGAAGCCAGGTATGATAAGTTTCGTAGACTGCTACAGACATGACATGTGATAGGAACAGGGAATGGAAGAAGGGCATTAAAACATTATAGTAAAACCAGTAGGAGGGCAAAGCATGAGGTGGGACAATAACAATAAACTTGATTGGAGGAGGGTGAAATGATTGGAAAACATTTAGCTCTGGATAGGTATATAGGCTATTTTCGTGCGGGTTCCTTATTACTTAGGAAAACTAGGGATAGATGTTTATAAACACGTACGTGTTATTTAAATGTCTCTCGTTGTAAGAAACGCCTGCCTAAGTAGCTGGAGATTTTGGGTTCAGATTCCGGGCCAGGCTACTCTAGTTACTTGCACATGTACACGCAAGAGTCATTTTCGACCTGTGCTGGTGTATGATCCATGAAAAGATTTGTAACACTTATTATAAGTATGCAATCCACGAGTGATTTTCCAAATTATCGATAAATTCACGACTCCCACCAAGTGAGCAGTGAATTTATCTAGAGAATTTGGAAAATCAAGAGTGGCATTTGTTAGGACTATTTAACGAATAAAATTAAGCTGTTTACTCACAAATCATTATTTAAATATAGTTATTTTAAAATATTTATATATTTAATGAAAACGGTGATGTTTGAAAACAAATGAGAAACGATTGGTACGCTTCATCTGCTCTTCTTTTGTTCATTACTGGCAACCAGATCATTTATTTATTGCCAAAGGACCGCAATATTGTAAGAATGCACTCTAGTGGAGAAAAAATGAACACAACATCAAACTGTATATAATTCATTTCTGATGGTCCTATGATGTAAATATGACAATTATATTTTTCTTGAATGTTTATTACCTGGGAAAAATACATTTAAGAAAGTGCAAACAGTGGTTTCTGTTTTTTGGTGGTATAATCAATTGCTAGAAATGTTTTTATATTAACTCCCACATGCGCTATATGTTGACATTCATGACCACTATATATAAAATCTGGTAGCTGTATTTCTAGTCACTGCAAAATAACTGCTATGACCTATTCAGATGTTTTAAAAAGGAGGTGCTTTCTTTATTATGATAAATAACTTTAGTTGGTAAATTCTAGGCGAAACACGACTGTGATTGGTTGTAAATAAAAAAATCATTGAAATGTGATTGGTGATTGACTCCCATTTGGGGCATGAGTTAAATATTCATGTTAACAACGTCTGTAGCTAAATTATTTGTGAATTTGCTAACAAAGAAAATTGTATGACTAGAGCATATCCCTATCCTAAACGAACATTTCACAATCATACCCTGTATAATTCACATCTCTCAATCACGGTTAATGTTATTTTCTCCTACCTCATTTTTGTCCTACAACTGGACACTTTCCCTCCGGTTTTCCTACAGATAGTGTCCATGCCCCTCTTCATTCCCCATTCGTACCACATGTCTGCCCATCGCAGTCTACGTGACTTATAAAGATGAATTGTTATGCAGTTAGAGTGAGCTGTGACGTGTCACAGAGTGTGGGTGCCTCACGAGTGCTACATTGAGGCACTGGGATGAGGTAAACACACTATTTTTGCTAACGTAATACACAGGAAGAAAGACGTAAAAACATAACACTGCTCTATCTGGCGGCGATCTTTATGACGAAGTGCTTAATCACAGTCATTACATTGCGTAGCCTTAAACATACGCTTGTACAGAGTGTTCCACTCCGTGTATTTAAAACAAAATCTTCTTCTTCTTCTTAAATTTAATTTGTAGGATTTTCATCCTGTTTATTTCCAAAATCACTCCTCGGAGGAAGACGTATTGGATGTGCATTCACTGTCTGTCCATCTCTTGGCTGGTTCTTTCCTCTTGTTCTTGTTTTCTCCCGTCCATTGGTCTATCTTCTTTACCTCTTTTTGCAAGTCGGTTGTCTTCCATTCTTTCTATATGACCCTTCCATACCCGAAATCTGTATGTAGTATGTTTATTTATTCAATAAAGATTAGATAGTAGTTAGGGACATAGAGCAGACCCGGGGATAAGGGCATTATGCCCGAGGTAACCCGGGGGGGGGGGTGGAGCTCTAAAAAATAATGATCCTTCCATATTTTCGTCTATCTATAATAGATTTGGTTATGTCTTGAATATGACATTTGTCCCCTAATTCTCTGTGTTGCGTATTTTATCAAATAATGTTTTCTTCCCTGAATAGTTCTTAAGATTTTCATTTCGCATGTTCTTATTATTTGTTTTAGTTGATGTTGTATCAGCCCTAGTTTCTGCTCCATATACGATAACTGGTCGAACTATCGTTTTGTATATGCGGGTTTTGCTTTCTATTGACATATGTTTGTTGCGCCAATTAAATCTTTCATATACCCTGATATTTGTGCTGCTTTATCAGCTTGTTTCTTTACTTCTTTTATTAGAATTTTTAGTGTTTGTTATTAATACACACTAAATAATAAATTCTGACACACTTCTTCTATAATTTTTCTTTCCACTTCTAATTTGCATCTTACTGGTTCTTTTGATATTCTTAAGCAATTAAAACAAAATCAATACAATTTAATCATAGACCTGTAAATTGGTGCGTCTTCCTGTTAACTAATTCACTTGCTCTATCGAACCCAGAGGCTCACGAAAGTCATGCTGCTGACTGTTACGTAATCTTCACATACCTGGGAACAATAACAGAGGCGTAGAAACAAATTAAACATAGGCTCAATTCTGGAAATGCGTGCTATTATGCATTGCAGAGACTCTTGATGTCCCAACTCCTTTCAAAAAACGTTAAATTGAAAATATATAAAACTATTATTCTACCAGTTATATTATGATCTTATTTTAAGGGAGGAAAGGAGATCACGAGTATTTGAGAATAAAGTTCTTAGGAAAATTTGTGGAGATAAGACAGATGAACAGACAGGTGAATGGAGAAGACTGCATAACAGTGAACTACATGGTCTTTATAGGAAGCCAGATATATTGAGAACAGTTAAGTCTCGTAGACTGCGATGGGCAGGACATGTGGCACGAATGGGGAATGAAAGACGTGCATGGAAGCTTCTTGTAGGAAAAACCAGAGGGAAAACGGCCAGTTGGTAGACCAAGAATGTAAAGTAAAGTGGATCCCACAACAGGCCCGGAGACCCTTGGGGTAGTAGAAGGTTAAGGCTCCCACTTTTTCCAGACAATCGGCACTTTATGTCAGCCGGGTTGTCAGCCCTGCGTGACGGCCGCCTTTACCTCCAGAGCAAGCTTCTGGTACTCATTTCCGTTAGAGGCTGAGTCGACCCCAGGGCCATAGTGCCGCCAGAGCGTTTTGGTCAGTTTAAAAATCCTGACCCCAACGGGACTTGAACCCTCGACCCTCCGGCTTGTAGCTCAGTGCCTTAACCACTACGCTACGGCGTGCCCCCGACCAAGAATGAGGTGGGAGAATAACATTAACGATAATTTGAGGGAAGTAGATTATACAGGGGATGATTGTAAAATATTGGCTCAGGATAGGGATATATGGAGAGCTTATGTCCGCGCGGTCATGAACCTATGGGTTCGATAGTGCCAATTATTTAGTTAGTATATAGTCCTATTTGTAAATTGTAATTTATAACTTGATCACCTGCGAAGAGTAGGGTATTGGTTATTATGATTCCTGACGTATAGATTAGGTCCATGTGTTGATGACAGTTGGCAACCCTTCCTTACCTTAAGGTAGGAGAAAATTTGAGTATTTGAGTAAAAGTTCTCAGCAACATTTTTAGACCAAAGAGAGATGAACAGACAGGTGAATGCAGTTTCATGCGAAATCAGATGTAATAATATCAGTTAAGTCTCGTAGAGTGCGATTGACAGGACATGTTGCACGAATCAGCAATGAAAGTGGGACATGGAAACTTATTATAGGTAACCAGAAGAAAAGTGTCCAATAGGCAGGTCAAGAATGAGGTGGGATATTTGATGGAGGTAAATTATAAAGGCGATGATTGAAAAAAAAAACTTGCGGATAGATATGTATGGAGAGCTTATGTCTGCGCGGCCTTGAACCTACCAATTCAATACTGACATCTAGTTAGTATATTAATAGAAAGATGAAACTAACGTATATATCCTCAACTCGGTTCGAGGAATGAGATGAGATGAAGCCCATATATTTATAGAGGTCTGTGAAAGACAAGGGTGCCGGCCCGACCACTCCTGACGCACTGTCACAGGGGATGAATGAAATGAAACGAAATGGATGAGATGAGTATGGAGAAATGGTGGAATGAAATTGTGGCAGGGAAAACGGGAGAAACTCCGAGAAAACCTGCCCAAGTTCCGTTTCGTCCACCACGAAACCCGGAGTGATCGACACTTGATCTCAGGACCCCAGCGGTGAGAGGCGAGCGTCTAACCGCTTGCGCCATGGATACCAACGTGATTATTTAAAATGTTGATTTTCCTCGCACGATCGGCCGCGGTGGACTAGTGGTTTATGCTCCTTGCCTCTGGTCCCGAAGGTTCGCGGGTTCAAACCCGACCGGGGTCGATGGATTTTTTAGGATGTAAAAATCCAAGGAGCAAGTCCTCCGGGAGGGACTTTAAGCCGTGGGTCCCGAGTCTCAAGATTTTCAGGCTCGTAAAAATCCTCTTAAGCCTGAATAAAAAGGCCTGTAAGCAAAATTTACCGAATTTTTCCTAGTCTACCGTCCTATATGTCAGTATGAGGCGGAACGCTGACCACGTACCATTCAAATGACATCTATACGAAAACAAGTGTAACTAAATTAGTATGGTTCAAATTCTTCCCTGTAGGGGGAGAGCGCCTAAATCTCTGTTAAGGGAATCATGGGCTTGCAAGATACAAGAAGATTACCTCATACGGCATATGACGTCATTTGAGCCCTCTGTCGTCCTTTGATGCAACCTTTCTCTCTCCGCACTTGTTAGTATTGTAAGAGTGTTGGTTTACTAACAGACCAGGCATTGTTTTTGTTTGTCAAAAAGATATTTTGACCAGGGGAATACATTTAGAATGCTTGGTGGGGTTACCTGGAAGTGCGATGCTACTTTTGGGTGTCCCTGTAGAACATCCTGAGGGATAAATATAGCTGCAGCTGGAATAAACAGTATCCAGTCCATTGGTTCCTGTGACACACGTGCCACGTGTCTTGTCCTGGGTTCGAACAACACCACATTTCCATTGCACTTGAGTCTATTTTCAAGATTTCTAAAGTCATGCGTTTTCTCTCTTTTTTTTCAGGATGTCTTCATCATTGTTGGATCGTGTGTAATTTGGTGAGTGAACAAACCAAGTTGTTATGGATTTTTTAGGCGCGCACTTTTTAAGACAAATTAGAAATTTATGAAACAAGTTAATTAGTAAGATATCGCCTGAAATTGAGAGAGGAGATAAATTTCTATCAGTATCTTCATCTCTTTCTGCCCCACCTACACTCCATAACCCCCCCTCCCTCTATGCTCCACTCTGTTTCTTTATACGATATATTTATACAGCTATTTTGTTTATATTTAATTTGCTTTACAATGTTCGATAAATATGTATATTTTTGGACGATGAAGTGTTCAGTTTACAGGTTGTTCAATAAGTAATGCACATATTTTTAGTTCTCGATTGCCTGACATCTGCAGGATAATAATCGTAACTAAATTAGATTGTCTAAATAACTCCACTAAGGGTGCAACCTTTATGCAAGTAGGGATACACACACAACAAACACACACACACACACACACACACATATATATATATATATATATATATATATATATATATGTAAGGCCAGATATAATAAGTTAAGTCTCGTAGACTGCGATGGGCAGGACATGTGGCTCGAATAGGGAATGAAACAAATGCGTGGAAGTTCCTTGTAGGAAAACCCGAGGGAAAACGGCCAATTGATTGATCAATAATGAGATGGGAGAATAACATTAACCAAGATTTGAGGGAAGTGTATTATACAGGGAATGATTTGGAATACATTGGCTCAGGATTGGGATGTATGGAGAGCTCGGACATGAACCTACAGGTAGTAGGTGCCAGTGAGTTAGTTAGTTACTTTCCTTAAACTGTGTTTAGGTTGGTTGAATGTAATTAATTGGATATAGAAACAGATGAGTAGTGAAATGTCTCATCTGCACAGCGCACCGGTCGACTTGAATGTAAGACGGAGAAGGAGAATTCCCCTTAAACCCACTTAAGGAAAATAGATGTAAGGCCTCTTGTGATGAGACAGGCAACCCGCCCGACCTGATAGCCGCCGGTAATTACTTCCTTTGCAAAGTACACTCACTGCCACAGCACCTCTGCAAATTTTACTTAACTTAGCACTCTATTGGGAAACTCTGAGAAACTGGGGCTCAAAGTAAACAACAGTCTTCTTCTTCTTCTTCTTCTTCACGGTTTAGGCTTATTTACTAGCCTGTTCCAGCTCCAAATTGCTGCTCTTTCCATATTTTCTTTGGTCTTCCCAAACTACTTCTTCCTCGTGGTGAATAGCTGTATGCTGCTTTTGGTATTCTATTCTCACTCATCCTTGCCAACAGTTCTTTCCAATTTGTTCTGTATTTCTTTATTGTTGTGTTTAATTCCTCTACTTTTAGTTGTCTTATTTCTGTGTTGTTTTTTGTCTGTTCTTTGATATCCTGCTGTTGGTCTGAGGAATCTCATTTCAGCAGCTTGTATTCTGGCAGATTGTTGTGTTGTCACTGTCCATGTTTCGGATAATAGGCAATGTTATAAAACATTGGCAGTTCCTGCATTATTTTTATGGGAGCGAAACTTGGGTAATGACCAAAAAATTGCAAAGTAGAATACAAGCGCAGAAATGATCTTCCTTAGAAGAACAAAGGCTGCACAAGATTGGATCGGATAAGGAATGAAGATATAAGAACAGAGTTAAATATATATCCATTGGATGAGAAAATCAGAGAATATGGAGAGAAATGGTTTACAACATGTGGAAAGAATGAATGTAACAAGATTACCAAGAGCAGCATTCAACTACAAGCCAAGAGGTTCAAGGAATGTAGGAAGGCCAGTGAAAAGATGGACAGAACAACTGTGAGGCGGAACAGACAATTTGCCCAGCCCGTGAAGTGAAGAAGAAGAAGAAGAAGCCATTGTCTTGTATAATTTCATTATAGAGTCTTTCCTGGCTTTATTTTTCAAAGTTCTTTTTAATGTCCCTGTTATATAATTAAACTTATTTAGTTTGTTATTTATATCTGTTTCCGCTGTGTATGATATTTCGCAACCTGGGAAGTTATATCTTACCACTTGTTCTATTGGTTTATTTTCTAATATTATCTTTGTCCGAACTGGATGAGCGGCATTCAAGACCATTGTTTTTTATTTTGTGAAGATATTTCCATGTTGTATTTTTTATATTTCATTTAGTTTATATAGCATTCTTTGTAGTTCGTCTTCTGTTTTTGCTATTAAAACCTGGTCATCTGCAAAGGCTACTGTTTTTATTACTGTATTTCCTAAGTTAATTCCCCCAGTCATTTGCTTCCATGATCTTATCATGTCGTCGAAATAAATGTTAAAAAGAGTGGTTGATAGTGGACAATCTTGTCTAACTCCTCCTGTTATATGTATTGGTTCCCTTTGATTTATTTTTATTTTAGTTTTCTCATACATTTTCTTAATTACTGCTATCGATTGTAGTGGAATTCCTTTTTCACTTAATATGTTCCATAATGCTGGTCTGGACACTTTACCAAAGGCCTTCTTATGATCTATAAAGATTAAGGATCAATATAACTAAACATATCGCTCATTTGCGAGAAGAGTGGCATCCGCCGTTATGACCATATTTCCGAACACTTTAATAACCTCTCTTGGCTCCGTCTTACTGACAGACGTAAATTGCACTCTCTTTCACTACTTTTCAAGCTTCTGAATTCCTACATCCCTACTTACCTGGCGTCCAGATTTGAGAAGTTATCCTCTTACCACAATATTGACACTAGGTCACAAGACAGCAGTCTGCTAACAATCCCTCTTCATAGCACTTCCCCTTTTTCTACTTCCTTCACAGTAGCTTCTGTCCGCTCCTGGAATGTCCTTCCTCAAGATATCAGGGGTTGCCGCACACTTGGCACCTTTAAGTCACGCTTATACAGTTACCTGTTGTCTAATAATTAATTTTCTCCTATTTATTTAATTTTATACTATGTCATTAATCTTTTCCTCGTGTTTTTATATATCTTGTAGATATTATATATTTGATTCGTTAAATTTAGAGTAAATCAAATTACATTATAAATATTAATTGTATTGTATTCATAACTTGTAAACGTTTATATATATATATATATAATATATATATAGGCCTATATATATATATAGTATATTATATATATATATAATATATATATATATATAGATATATATATTTGTAATTTAGATTACTGACTTTTTTTTTTTTGTATTTTTATTTAACCTGGTTGAGTGGTAAACAAGGCCTTGAGGCTTCACACGCCGCCAGGGTAAATAAAGCTATTATTATTATTATTATTATTATTATTATTATTAAACTCAAAAAACAGTTTTTCAGGATATTTATTTAAAGGTTTCAAATCAATATAATTTTGCGTCTGTTTGTCATCTCATAGATATCAAATCACTCTACCAAACTCATTGCATACAATCACTTATGTTGTACTGAGTTTTGTTTCCATGTAGCTCCAATAACTCATAATGAGCAATTTTTAGTTGTCACTCTTCTCGCAAATGAGTGATGGTCACATATAGAAATACATTATATATTGGAAATGAACAGCTAATGACAAATGAGGGACATTGTGAAGAAGTGGCTGAATTCATATATCTGGGAACAATAATTACAAAGAGGAATGAGATGCACAAAGAAATTAAACATAGGCTCAATTCTGGAAATGGCTAGCTATTATGTATTACAGAGACGTCCCAACTTCTCTAAGAAAAACATTAAACTGAAAACTGCTGTTCTCCCAGTTATATTACATGGACTCTTACTTTAAGGGAGGAGAAAATATTACGAATATTTGAGAATAAAGTTCTTAGGAAAATATTTGGACCAAAGAGAGATGAACAGACAGGTGAATGGAGAAGACTACACAACAGTGAGCTACTACATGATCTTCATACGAAACCAGATATAATAACAACTACAAGTCTCATAGACTGCGATGGGCAGGACATGTGGCACGAATGGGGAATGAAAGAGGGACAGGAAAACGCAGAATAAGTAGGGAGAGAATGAGTTTGAAGATATTAACACATTATTTGATGGAGAATATTAATGTTTGTTTTTAAAATTTTTTTCTTTTTAATTTGTTTAGAATTATGTCCCTTCTTGTAAGCCTCTCACACCATTTAGTTTTCTTTCATGTTTCACACATCGATTACCAGAGTTAAGCTTGTTATGTTTAAATTGTTGGACAGAATCCGAGAAGACAGCATAATAACATGACAATATAAATTTTGCGTGTCATAAATGCACTATGCATATCCACCAGTGTATTTCTCTCCCGAAGGAAGTAATTTTTAACATTTTAGTTCAGAAAAATCCGACCAAGTTGTGGGAGTGTGCCAACAATATTGCATAGCTACTTGATGTAAAAATATCGCTTGTTCTGTTATCAGCTGATATCTGAGGGCTTCTGATGCTCCCTTGGAATACGTAATAGTTTCGTCCTTCAAATTTAAGACGATATCGAAACCATTTCAGTGCCTTCTAATTAAAGCGTCTGTAAACGAAGTAAAGTTGTTTGCATTTTGTCCGTTTTATTGCAACACACAAATGAAACCCCCGAAGTGAAAAGCAATTTATGTTTCCATGGCTTCCTCCAGCAAATGTTTTTGCATATTATCCTAGTAGAAACCAAATCTGTTCACAGAGGGGAACTACCCCAACTCGAAATTTAAAATTCACTCGTCTGTACACGGGATCCACTGATGTTAATTCCCCTCCCGATTAAATTGGCCCGGTATCTCTACAAATAATATTAATTATAAAATAATGTAAGAAAATACTACGTGGCGCAAGCGGTTAGACGCTCGCCTCTAACCGCTGGGGTCCCGAGATCGAGTCACTGCATGTGTGTTTCGTGGTGGACTAAGCGGAGCTTGACAGGTTTTCTTCCGTTTTCCCCTGCCACCACCATTTCTCCATACTCGCCTCATCCCCCGTGATGGTGCGTCATTCACAGACCTCTCTCTAGAGGGACTTCATCTTACCCCTTGAGTATATTATATTATATTTAAGAAAAGACATGGTATTACAACTATTTGAAAACAAAGTGCTTAGGAAAGTTAAAGTTTTTCGACTGAACACAGATGAACTACGCAATAGTGAATTACATGATCTTTATAGGAATCAGGATGCAATAAAGTCCACCGCTGTGGTCTCGAGGTAGCATGCTGCCTTGTCACGCAGCGGGCCCGGATTCGATCCCCGGTCGGGGCAGTTTTTCTGGGTGAGGTTTTTATCGGGGTTTTTCCTCACCTGTAAGACAAATGTCGGGAAACTTTAAGGCCCAAACGGTCCCCGAAATCATATGGCCATAGCAATCATCATCATTCATATTCATCTTATCATCATCATCCTTCACCGGTGTGGAAAGCAACGGGAAACTACCACACCTATAATTTCCTAGTAAAGCTGCAAAGCATAGCATGAAAATGCTATGATTGCAGTGAAGGACCTGCCTTCGGGCAGAATTACTGTGGATGGATGGATGCAATAAGAACAGTTAACTGCGATTATATTTAAAAACACAATATTGAAAATGTGTAGTTGGAAGGGATCTGTTCATTATTTTGCTATATTCAACGTATTTGTTGGAGAGTCAGTCACTGCAAAATAATGCTCTGACCTGTTCAGAATATTAAAAAAGGAGGAGCTTTCTTTATTTTGGTAAACAGAATTCGATAAATATCGAGGTGAAACACGACTGTGATTGGTTGTAAAACAAAATTCATTGAAACGTGATTGGTCTTTGACTCCCATTTGGGACATGAGTTAAATCACAAAACCACTAAACCTGCAACGTTTACGGGATTTGATTGAACACGAATTTGAAAACACTTTTGTTAATAATGGGAAATTGTGTGATAACATCTGGAAATCAGTGTTAAAACGACGTCATCAATGTTTAAACAACAATGGTGGTCACTTTGAACAATTTCGGTAGTTGTTTTTTGTACAGATGTTGTAAGCTGCAGAAAATAATATATTTTCATTTTCCGTTAATTGACTTATGCTGCACCCTGTATTTTAATACTTTACAATTTTGGTAGACGAGGTTAGGGGAGAACTCCAAAAGATTGGGATGGCTTGGATATGGGAAAAGGGATTGAAAATCGCAAGAACCTGTGGAGAAAAATAAGGAGGAGGTACTTTGATATAAACCAACAAGATATTTTCGCCGAATGTACAGGAAAAACGCTCACTGTGTTTACAAAGAGACCTACAACACGTCTGGGGGAAAAGAATCTTATATACTCAACCTAGGATTTAAAGAGAGATCAGGGCTTGCTTGGTTTAGGCTAGGGGCACAGAAATTTCTAAAAATTAGTGATGATCACGATATGTGAATATGTCCACTTGTGTGGGAGCTTTGAAGATGAGATACATATATTAGGACAATGTAATGATTTAGAATATTGGAGGACGTCAGTTATTACCGGAAAGATTTCTAAATTCAAATCGGGAAAGATTGGCATGCTACGAGTTATTGGTAAATCCAGAAAAGTGGATAAACTTGGGTAAATTTCTGGACAAAACGCGGAAAATAAGAACAACACTCATTCATGAATAAATATATGTTATCAAAATGCAATACCATTAATTCTTAATAATTATACATAACTTAATTAATGTATAATGTTATTGTACTATTATGTAATTGTAATATTATTGTGTTTTCTTTATGTAATTGTAGCTTCTTGTAGGAAAGCCAGAGGGAAAGCGCCCAGTTGGTAGATCAAGAATGAGGTGGGAGAATAACATTAACTATGATTTGAGGGAAGTAGATTATACAGGGAATGATTGGAAAGCATTAGCTCAGGATAGGGATGTATGGAGAGCTTATATCCGTGCGGCCATGATGGGTTCGATAGTGCCAGTGAGTAAGTAAGTAAGTAAAACTTGTATAATGCGGAATCACGTGGGACCAAGAACTTTCAAAAAAATGAAGCCATTGAGGTTGTTCACAAGAAAATTTATTTGAATAATTACAGATTATCACCGATCCTATCCAGTGGACACCGAAAATAAGTAGTAACATAAATAGAAATAAATATATACAGTAAAACTTGTATAATGCGGAATCACGTGGGACCAAGAATTTTCAAAAAAATGAAGCCATTGAGGTTGTTCACAAGAAAATTTATTTGAATAATTACAGAGTATCACCGATCCTATCCAGTAAACACCGAAAATAAGTAGTAACCTAAATAGAAATAAATATATACAGTAAAATTGTATAATGCGGAATCACGTGGGACCAAGAATTTTCAAAAAAATGAAGCCATTGAGGTTGTTCACAAGAAAATTTATTTGAATAATTACAGAGTATCACCGATCCTATCCAGTAGACACCGAAAATAAGTAGTAACCTAAATAGAAATAAATATATACAGTAAAACTTGTATAATGCGGAATCACGTGGGACCAAGAATTTTCAAAAAAATGAAGCCATTGAGATTGTTCACAAGAAAATTTATTTGAATAAGTACAGATTATCACCGATCCTATCCACTAGACACCGAAAATAAGTAGTAACCTAAATAGAAATAAATATATACAGTAAAGTTGTATAATGCGGAATCACGTGGGACCAAGAATTTTCAAAAAAATGAAGCCATTGAGGTTGTTCACAAGAAAATTTATTTGAATAAGTACAGATTATCACCGATCCTATCCACTAGACACCGAAAATAAGTAGTAACCTAAATAGAAATAAATATATACAGTAAAACTTGTATAATGCGGAATCACGTGGAACCAAGAATTTTCAAAAAAATGAAGCCATTGAGGTTGTTCACAAGAAAATTTATTTGAATAAGTACAGATTATCATCGATCCTATCCACTAGACACCGAAAATAAGTAGTAACCTAAATAGAAATAAATATATACAGTAAAACTTGTATAATGCGGAATCACGTGGGACCAAGAATTTTCAAAAAAATGAAGCCATTGAGGTTGTTCACAAGAAAATTTATTTGAATAAGTACAGATTATCACCGATCCTATCCACTAGACACCGAAAATAAGTATAACCTAAATAGAAATAAATATATACAGTAAAACTTGTATAATGCGGAATCACGTGGGACCAAGAATTTTCAAAAAAATGAAGCCATTGAGGTTGTTCACAAGAAAATTTATTTGAATAATTACAGAGTATCACCGATCCTATCCAGTAGACACCGAAAATAAGTAGTAACCTAAATAGAAATAAATATATACAGTAAAACTTGTATAATGCGGAATCACGTGGGACCAAGAATTTTCAAAAAAATGAAGCCATTGACATTCAGATATAATAAGAACAGTTAAGTCTCGTAGACTGCGTTGGACAGGACATGTTGCACGTATTGGGAATGAAAGACTTGCATGGAAGCTTCTTGTAGGAAAGCCAGAGGTAAAACGCCCAGTTGGTAGACGAAGAATGAGGTGGGAGAATAAAATTATCTATGATTTGAGGGAAGTAGATATACAGGGAATGATTGAAAACATTAGCTCAGGATAGGTATGTATGGAGAGCTTATGTCCGCACGGACATTAACCTACGTGTTCGATAGTGCCAGTGAGTGAGTAAGTAAGTAATTGTAATGTTGTTTTCTTTTTTGTTTTTCTTTATACTATTACCAATTATTACTTTATTGTAACCGACTGTCAACAGCACGTACGGCTTACTGCCCGTGCGACCCATATTTGTAAATAATATTGTAAATATCTTACTTTTGTCTAATAAAGTCCTACTACTACTACTACTACTACTACTACTACTACTAATAATAATAATAATAATATTTTACTTTATGTAAAACTTAGTTTTAAGATTTGACATGTGCCTGGGTTGTGTTTGAAGCGAGGACCCGCTGCAGCAGGTAGATAGACACCGTGTGTTACATTAGCGATATCACAAAACAATAGACGCGAGTTTATTAATATATATTGTGGGACGTACCAACATGACGGAATGAAATATCCCGGACAATCTCATTTCTGCGCTATTAGTGACAAGATACGGGAGGACGGTTAGTCTATAGAAGAAGGCGACCTTTGAAATTGTTAATACGAATTCCAGCTCGACAGGCTTTGTATATTTTCCCACCATAAGTGAATGGCGCTTCTCCCCCACGGTCTCCTGCAAGTTCATTACGTTTTATAACCGTTCACCAGGTTTATTACACATGTTGTTTATGACCTTTAAATTGTAAACTATGCATGCAGTCTACCTACATAAATTAATATATATATATATATATATATATATATATATAATATATATATATTAAAAAAATCACACGAAATAATAATTTACTGGAGGAATATATAACTAACTAACCTCCCTGTCACTATCGACGCCCGTATGGTTCACATGGCCGTGCGGAAATAAGCCTCCTGTACTCCCTTATTCTTCTTCTTCTCTTTTCTTCTTCCTTCCAAGTATTCGGCCAAGGCCTTGTTAAGATCCTATAGAAAATTTTCCCTCCAGCGTTTCATAGGACGGCCCTGAGATCTTCGTCCTCTTGGTATATAATTATAAACAGCTTTGGGGATCCGATTTGAACTCATTCTTTCAAGATGGTGTTTCCAATTTAGTTGGTACTGTTTAATATATTACAAAATTGGCGTAGTCTTCAATTCTTTTAAGATATCGGTGTTCCTTTTCCGATCCCATCTGGTGTAACCCGTTGTTCTGTGCATGAATTTCATTTCACAAACCGTTATTCTGCTTTCATGTTGTCTTTTTAGTGTCCATGATTCACTACCATAGGTCAACACTGGTCTAGCCAAAGTGTTATATAAACGTAATATGGCGTCTTTTTGTACAAGGGATACATCCCTATCCTGAGCTAATGTTTTCCGATCATCCCTTGTATAATATACTTCCCTCAAATCATCGTTAATGCTATTCTCACACCTCATTTTTTATCTACCAACCTTACGTTTTCCCTCTGGTTTTCCTACACTGAGTTTCCATGCACCTTTTTCAATCCCCGTTCATACCACATGTCCTGCCCATCGCGGTATACGAGACTTAACAACTCTTATTATATGGTATCCCATAGAAATCATGCAGCTCATTATTGCGTATTTTTCCCCTGTTCTATCTAATTCACTCTTATGCAATGTGTCTCTTCATTATTAATATTATTCTCCCACCTCATTCTTGGCCCATCTACAAGTCGCATTCCTCTCGGGTTTTCCCAGAAGGAGTTTCCACCCCCCCTGTTTCATTCCCCGTTCGTACCACATGTCCTACCCATCACAGTCTACGAGACTTAACTATTCTTATTATATCTGGTTTCCTATAAAGACCATGTTATGTAGTGCTGGTAAAACGTGCGTACTTTTAATTCTAGGATATTTCTACAGTACAGTAGTTATTGTTGAAATCTATGTAATTTGTTGCTCCGTCTTGCTCCTGTCCACTGGGTGTCCAGCAGTTGGAAAAATCTTGAAAATCGGGAATTTGAAAGTAACCGGGAAATAGACAGGAATTTGTAGTAGTAGTAGTAGGACTTTATTAGACAAAAAGTAAGATATTTACAAATATGGGTCGCACGGGCAGTAAGCCGTACGTGCTGTTGACAGTCCGTTACAATAAAGTAATAATTGGTAATAGTATAAAGAAAAACAAAAAGAAAACAATAACATTACAATTACATAAAGAAAACACAATAATATTACAATTACATAATAATACAATAACATTATACATTAATTAAGTTATGTATAATTATTAAGAATTAATGGTATTGCATTTTGATAACATATATTTATTCATGAATGAGGGTTGTTCTTATTTTCCGCGTTTTGTCCAGAAATTTACCCAAGTTTATCCAACTTTCTGGATTTACCAATAACTCGTATAATGCCATCTTTCCCGATTAGAATTTAGAAATTTTTCCGGTAATAACTGATGCTTCCAATATTATAAATCATCACATTTTCCTAACATATGTGTCCTGAGTTTGTAAAGCGATGTGTATCTGTCTTGTATTCAAATCAAAAGAATGAAAAGCGTTAAACAACATTCCGAAAATGTTTACAGATATTGGAATTTTTCTTGGGAAAAAAATGTTTGTGAAACTATAACATACGTTTGGAGGCGGAGTCAAGCAGCCGCCGGCCGTTTCCACTATGATATCGCGTTATAAAACAATACTTAAGCGCGCATAATTTCATCAATTATATGTTTTATTAATAAATTATAAATATTTCAAATGATGCAGAACACTAAAACATAAAACAAGGAAGGACACAAGATTGAGGTTCTACAAAACAATGGCGGTACCGGTACTTTTATACGGTAGTGAGTCCTGGGTAACAACCTGCAGAAGAAGAAGACCAGGACGTCCACTCAAAAGACTCCTAGATGGTTTTTCTCTTGAGGCCGAAACAGCTCAACAAATGGCCTAAATTCGTGAATGCACTGTGATGATGATGATGGGTAACAAACAGTAAGAGGAGTTCCAGTAGAATACAAAGTGCAGAAATGACTTTTCTAAGAAGGACCAAAGGATGCACAAAATTGAACCACATAATAAATGAAGAAATAAGAAGTGAATAAGAAATGTATTCAATAAATGGCTCTTCCAACTGTACTTCATGGTTGTGAAACCTGGACTCTTACTACAGGTAAATTAAATAGGATAGTAGCTGCAGAAATGAAGTTATTAAGACCTTTAGCGGGTTATACGCTTTATGACTACATGCGTAATGAAGCTCTCAACACACCTGCAATAACTGAAACCATTCAAAAATATCAAAATAATTGGCATGGACACCTTCTTAGATGCCAAACAATAGACTACCTCTGCAGCTATTGAACTACAGACCCACAGGGCAAAGAGACCCAGGAAGACCTAAGAAGAGATGGAGGGATCAATTTCTTTCCTCAAGCGGAACAGTCCAATGGCTTAATCCATGGCTGCAATTGATGATGGTGATGATGATTCAATAAATGACAGAGTTCAACGACACCGCGTCGGCTGGGAACAGCATGTTCAGAGAATGGAAAAAACAAGATTGCCCAAGATAGGATATCATTATAAACCAAAAGGATTAAGGGATGTAGGAAGACCCAGGAAGAGATGGAAGGAATCATTGTGAATTGGGAACAGGCCAATCGCCTGAACCTTGAACTGAAGATGATTATTTACTTACTCACTGGCACTATCCAACCCATAGGTTCATGGCCGCACGGACATAAGTTATCCATACATCCCTATCCTGAGCTAATGCTTTCCAATCATTGCCTGTATAATCTACTTCCCTCAAATCATAGTTAATGTTATTCTCCCACCTCATTCTTCGTCTACCAACTGGGCGTTTTCCCCTGGCTTTCCTACAAGAAGCTTCCATGCAAAGTCTTTCATTCCTATACGTGCAACATGTCCTGCCCATCGCAGTCTACGAGACTTAACTGTTCTTATTATATCTGGCTTCCTATAAAGACCATGTAGTTCATTGTTATGTAGTCTTCTCCATTCACCTGTTTGTTCATCTCTCTTTGGTCCAAACATTTTCCTAAGAACTTTATTCTCAAATACTTGTAATCTCCTTCCCTCCCTTAAAGTAAGAGTCCACGTTTCGCATCCATATAATATAACTGGTAGAATAACAGTTTTATATATTTTCAGTTTAACATTTTTTGAAAAGAGTTGGGATGTCAAGAGTCTCTGCAATGCATAATAACATGCATTTCCAGAATTGAGCCTATGTTTAATTTCTTTGTGCATCTCATTCCTATTTGTGATTATTGTTCCTAGGTATTTGAATTCAGCCACTTCCTCAAAATGTCCCTCAGTGAAGATGATTATGATCTGTTTTATTGCTTACGCATTATTAAAAAAATACTTTTACAAAATTAGCTTCACTAAAATTAATTCAATTTAGCGCTAAAAAAATCGCGATTTGTTCTTTTATGCCATAAAAAACCGGGTAATATTTGTGAATTTCATATTTTTAAATTGTTGGACACCCTGCGCCATCCGTCCCTGATTTGTGTCTTCACCTTCCGTGTAAAAATAACTCAGTGAGATAAGGAAAACAAAGAAGTCGGAGAACAAACAAGGAGATGGCAGAAATAGAGTAATTTCCTGTGTGAGGGAGCATAAGGTCTGCTATGGACGTCATCTTCATCAAAATGTTCCGCTACAGTTCCAGATCCTGCCGACCCACACTCACTTCATATCGAGAAATGTTCTTTTTTTTAATAATTTTACCAGGTTGTCTCTTATGACATTTCTGGCTTTCTCCCGCCTTTGACAGAATTGTAATAAATTTTTTAGGTTGGGGCACCTTGAAGGCGGAGTTACGATACCCGGGTGATAATGAAGCACCCAGGAGATTACCTAACCTAAATTCCAGAGCATGGGCAACCATAGGAATGATTCCCTTTAAGAAAAAATCCTATAGTTTGAGCAGGAATCGAACCCAGGATCTCATGACCTGTAGGCAGAAACGCTAACCACTAGCCCGTGAGCTGCTCTATCGAAGAAACGTATAAATTAACAAAATAAAAAAGTCACAAAAATAATATACAGTGAATGCTAACAAAACTGACTCATTCTAACCATGTATTTGTTCTTTTTGTCTAGAGTAAGTTATTAGATTGAATTTCAATCGGTTAAGTGAAAATATATAAAACTGTTATTCTTCCAGTTATATTATATGGATGTGAAACATGGACTCTTACTTTAAGGGAGGAGAAAAGTTTACGAATATTTGTGAATAAAGTTCATAGGAACATTTTTAGACCAAAGAGAGATGAACAGACAGGTGAATGGAGAAGACTACATAACAATGAACTACATGGTCTTTATAGGAAGCCAGATATAATAAGAACAGTTAAGTCTCGTAGACTGCGATGGGCAGGACATGTTGCGCGTATGGGGAATGAAAGACGTGCATGGAAACTTCTTGTAGGAAAGCCAGAAGGAAAACGCCCAGTTGGTAGACCAAGAATGAGGTGGGAGAACAACATTAACTATGATTTGAGGGAAGTAGATTATACAGGGAATGATTGGAAAGCATTAGCTCGGGATATGGATGTATGGAGAGCTTATGTCCGCGCGGCCATGAACCTACGGGTTCGATAGTGCCAGTGAGTAAGTAAGTAAGATGTATCCAAAAGGATACGTAACGAATTTAAGGATTAAAGTTTCTCCCTGAGGACTTTTGCCTTGGCCACGATTGGGTTTGAACATGCGACCCTCGGGATTAGAGGCAACAAATGCCTCACAATGCTGGTTCCATACTGGCTAAAATTGCACTTCAAAGTGTTTTCTGACTAGAACTCGAACAGGCTCTGTAGTTATGCAACAAGGCAAACTGCTCCGATCCGATGAAAAAACTGTTCAATTATTGACTGAGATTAAATCCAGACGATCTGGTAATTATACAGAAGTCAGAGGATGATTTACAAAGAGCCATTTACATGTTGAATCAATTAGGACTCTATTATAATCTCAAAGTCTCAACTTCAAAAACTAAAATTATGGCTTTTCAGGGCAAAGTGCCAGTCATAGCAAAAATAGTGATCAATAATGAAATAATAGAACAGATAGCACACTTGGTTCAGATATAACATATAGCTATGATTGGGATATACATAATAAATTAAACCGATATCAAATGATGTGTGGCAACATAAGAAGAACCCTCCGAAAGACTCGAAGAGAAACTCAGCTCAGGTTTTATAAAATTATGGCTGTTCCTGTTCTTTTATATGGATCTGAATCTTGGGTACTTACAAAAAAAAGATATCTCACACATTCAAGCCACTGAAATGAAATTTTAAGATCCGTAAAAGGATGTACACGCTTGGATAGATTACACAATGAATCAATAAGAAATGAACTGGAGATATTTTCAATACTCGATAAACTAGACGAGCACAAATACCAATGGAAAGAACATTTAGACAGAATGGACAATACAAGATTACCCAAAAAGATTAGCGCCTACAAACCACATGTAAAACGATATTTGGGACGGCCAAGGAAACGATGGACTTGAGACCGGAACAGGTCGCATTGACCTAATCCTGGGAAGGAAGAAGAAGAAGAAGAAGAAGATGATGATGATTAAATCTCTAGAAAACACAGGACGTGGGGAGTGACATTTGACCAATGCAAGAAGATGACGTCACATGGGTGTCACCAACTCATCATAGCACACATTTGCATGCTCACAGCGCGCTCTGTGCTTACTTCTGACATCCTCATACTGTCAGCTTCTTGTCCTAACCCAATTAACAAACTGCCGGTTCAACACTGTGGGAGATTGGCGAGTTGAGTTTTCTTACGGCGGGGTTACGATTAACGTTCGTTGATATAGCGTTACGTTGGGCAAATATATGGAAATAGGTCCATCGCTGTGGTCTCGAGCTAGCGTGCTGCCTTGTCACGCAGCGGGCCCGGGTTCGATCCGCGGTCGGGGCAGTTTTTCTGGGTGAGATTTTTTATCGGTTTTTTTTTCTCACCTGTAAGACAAATGTCAGGGAGTTTAGGGCCCAAACCGTCCTCGAAATCATCTGGCCATCAGCATTATCACCATCATCCTTCACCGGTGTGGAAAGCAACGGGAAGCTACCACACCTACAATTCCCTAGTAAAGCTGCAAGCATAGCATGAAAATGCTATGATTGCAGTGAAGGACCTGCCTTTGGACAGAATTACTATGAATCGATGGTAAATGGACATATTATGGTAGTATTTACATTGTTTCCTGTTTCTTTCCAAATAGCTTCCTTTTTTCCCTTATTTTTGTTGTATATAAATTCCTGCGATCGCACAAATTCAATCAACACATCGTCTCTTATATTGATATAATTATCAAAATATTCTTCTTTTTGTCTAATGCCACCAAGTTGTCTCTTATGACATTTCTGGTTTTGCCAGAATTGTAATCCATTTCTTAGGTTGGAGCACGTGGAAGGCGGAGTTACGTCACCCCGATGATATGATGGGTGATAAATGATAATGAAGCGCCAGGAGAGTTCTTAACCTAAATTCCAGACCATGGGCAACCACAGGAATAATTCCCTTTAAGAAAAAAATCCTATGGTTTGATCGGCAATCGAACCCGGGACCTCATGAACGCTGACCACTACCTTATGAGGCTGGTCATTATTGTAATCCATTGGCTTCAATAAAGTCAACAACAATAAGCTAGAAACAAATGAAATGCGAGAACCGTCGATGTCAGGTGATTTGAACGATGTGACGTACGTTTGTTGAAGCTTGGTCTTGCCAACACCATCATGCGGCGTACCCTGCAAACATTCATCATAATGATACGTGGAAGGTGCATTTGATAAACTTGAACGAACTCAAACGTAACGTAACGTCAGGGAACGTCGATGGTAATCCTACCATTAGGGGGAGTGCGGTCAAGCATGAAAGAAAAATGGACACTGAACGAAAATTCAGAGAGTGTAAATATTTAATATTTTGTCGTTCATTTCAGTGGACGATACTTGTTCTTAGCATTAATCTGGTATTCCATGAAGATCACGTTATGCAGTTTCCTGCATTTCCCTCTGTTTGGTCCACAAATTTTCTTAATCAGTATTTTATTCACAAATACACGTAATATTTCCCTTCTCCCCTAAAGTAAGAGTCCGTGCTTCACACCCATATAGTGTAATATAACTGAAAGAACGACTGTTAAATATCAGTCCTAAAGAAATCAGTTCATTTATTCTGACAGTGTAGGCCACGTGTACGTCTGTTAACACGTGGAGATATGTTAATTTTTAATGTTTATGCTTCAACACGGTCTGGAGACTTCCTCTCCACACACACATGCTCTTTTATTTCCTGATTTAGTTATATACACACTATACAGCGTGTTCCAGAAATCTACAACTTCATCCTATTGCTTAATGGAAATATTCATAAAGATTTATTGACATCGTGAATTTCTTTCTCGATATTTGAAGGGGCGACTCGTTAGCAAGGACTCGAGGGTTCGTAGATTCAATGTTGATGCATTTTTCAGAATGTGACAATCTTAAATATGGGTTTCTTCGGAAACGAACTAGAACCGAGAGTCCCAAACTGTACATTTTTGCTTCCTGTCTGTTCATCTCTCTTTGGTGCAGATATTTTCCTAAGAACTTTATTCGCAAATACTCGTAATCTCCTTTCTTCCCTTAAAGAAAGAGTCCATGTTTCGCACCCATATAATATAACTGGGAGAATAACAGTTTTATATATTTTCAGTTTAACGTTTTTTTAGAGAAGTTGGGACATCAAGAGTCTCTGCAATGCATAATAGCACGCATTTCCAGAATTGAGCCTATGTTTAATTTCTTTGTGCATCTGATTCCTATTTGTGATTATTGTTCCTAGGTATTTGAATTCAGCCACTTCCTCAAAATTTGCCTTATTTGTTATTAGCTGTACAGTATAATGTGAAGTCCACCGCTGTGGTCTCGAGGTAGCGTGCTGCCTTGTCACGCAGCGGGCCCGGGTTCGATTCCCGGTTGGGGCAGTTTTTCTGGGTGAGGTTTTTATCGGGGGTTTTCCTCACCTGTGAGACAAATGTCAGGAAACCTTTAAGGCCCAAACGGTCCCCGAAATCATATGGCCATCATCATCATAATAATCATCCTTATCATTATCATTATCACCATCCTTCACCGGTGTGGAAAACAACGGGAAGCTACCACACCTAGAATTCCCTACTAAAGCTGCAAGCATACCATGAAAATGCTATGATTGCAGTGAAGGACCTGCCTTCGGGCAGAATTACTATGGATGGATGTTTTAATGTGAATACTGTTTCACTAATTTTCAAGCTCCAAGTTACCTGGCGTCCAGATTTGAGAAGTTATCCTCTTACCACAATATTGACGCTAGGTCACAAGATAACAGTCTGTCAACAATTCCTCTTCATAGCACTCCCTCTTATTCTTCTTCCTTCACAGTAGCCTCTGCCCGCTCCTGGAATTTCCTTCCTCAAGATATCAGGGGTTGCCGCACACTAAGTCAGGCTTTTACAGTTACCTGTTGTCTAATAATTAATTTTTATCTATTTATTTAAATTTATACTATGTCATTAATCATTTTTCTCGATATATATATATCTCTTGTACGTATTATATTTAATTCGTTGAACCTAGAGTAAATAAAAATATATTATAAATATTAATTGTATTGTATTTATAACACGTAATCATTTATGTATATTGTAATTTAGATTTAAAACTATTTTTTGTATTTTTTAAAATCTGGTTGAGTGGCAAAGGCCTTAAGTCTGCCAGGTAAAATGAAGCTATAATTATTATTATTATTATTATTATTATTATTATTATTATTATTATTATTATATCGCACCTTGGGAAGAAGACTGCCACAAGTGTAAAAAGTTTAGTTTTGAGTTATTAACAATTGAAGTTTTAAAAAAGATACAGTATGTACACTACTTCATACGGACACAAATTTATCCTGTCTCCATTTTTTTGCACGTGACTTGTGGCCATAAACAAATAAATTTGTAACCATTTTTTCTAACAGATGCACAAAGAAATTAAACATAGGCTCAATTCTGGAAATGCGTGCAATTATGCATTGCAGAGACTCTTGATGTCCCAACTCCTTTCAAAAAACGTTAAACTGAAAATATATAAAACCGTTATTCTACCAGTTGTATTATATGGATGTGAAACATGGACTCTTACTTTAAGGGAGGAAAGGAGATTACAAGCATTTGAGAATAAAGTTCTTAGGAACATTTTTGGACGAAAGAGAGATGAACAGACAGGTGAATGGAGAAGACTACTAAACAGTAAACTATATGGTCTTTATAGAAAACCAGATATAATAAGAACAGTTAAGTCTCGTAGACTGCGGTGGGCAGAACATGTGGCACATATGGGTAATGAAAGGGGTGCATGGAAGTCTCTTGTAGGAAAATCACAGGGAAAACGCCCAATTGGTAGACCAAGAATGAGGTGGGAGAATAACATTCATATAGATTTGAGGGAAGTATATTATACAGGGAATGATTGATAAACATTAGCTCAGGATGTGGCTGTATGGAGAGCTTATGTCCGTGCGGCCATGAAGCTACGGGTTCGATAGCGCGAGGGAGTTAGTGACTAACTCAATTTAAGACATTTTTACACTTGTGGCTCTCTTCTTCCCAAGATGCGATATACATTTTTGTCAAGGTCATATTTTAGACGTGTATTGAGTACCAGATTTGATGAGTCCGTCGGAGTGGCGTAGTCGGTAGAGTCCCTACCTTCCACTCCGGCGACCTGGGTTTGATTCCAGGCGGGGTAGGGGATTTTAAATCTCCACTTTGGATCTGGGTGTGTGTCTTGTCCTTGCATCTATGTGTGAGAATAACAGAAAGTTAATAAAAAGGTAGAACATGAAGGGGAACAGTGAAACGAAAAGAGGAGGGGAAGTAGAATTTATAAATAACAGTCTACGTATTGAGTTATTTTCATTGAGTAGCAGGACGTTCTTTTGGAATTGGCTGAAACAAAATCACTGTGTGTTTCTGAAGAAGGGTGAATTTAGGTGTACAAGTATGGTGTTGGCAACACTGATGTGGGTGTTGTGTTATGTGCGGACTCAGCTGGGAACTGTGCGATAACACTCCACACGTAACAACCTCCGTGAACAATCGTTCGACCTTATTATCTATAAACGTTTGTGAGTTGTTTTAAATTGCGGAGGCGTTTCGGACTATCTAACATCTTCAGCGTTTATCCAAACAGTCCTTCGTGTGAGGGTGTTGTGGTCGATGGGTAAGTTTTCGTTTAACGTTATTCTGTTTCCAACTTTCAAAATTTAAAATTTTCCCAAAATATTAATATAATTGTTTCTGTGTTATTCAAAGTGTTTTGTAGTCAGATTTGATGACTGGTTCTAACATGTGTTTTACACAGCTAGACTTCACTTCCGTCTACTTAAAGTATTTTTTTTATTTTATTATAATTGATTATTTATTTTGGTTGTATGTTAACATTTTTAAAAGATAAACTGAATATATATATATATATATATAATAATAATAATAATTATTATTATTATATTATTATTATTATTATTATTATTATTATTATTATTAATTATATACAACTTTCCTCATTAGAGGATTGCCTCAAGAATAAAGTGATACAGACAATTAATTTTTGAAATTGATGAAATACATTTTGTAAATACATTAAAAAATTCAAATTGTAGGCCTAATTGAAGTATACATACTATAAAGTAGAAATTTTGTAAATATGGTTTCTTAAAATTGAAATTGATCCTCTAATGGCAGCGATGGCAATTTTAGAAAGATACACTCTGTCCAAATATAGGCTATATATACACACACACACATATATATATATATATATATATATATATATAACTGTTATCTCCCAGTTATATTATATGGATGTGAAACATGGACTCTTACTTTAAGGGAGATGAAAATATTACGAGTATTTGAGAATAAAGTTCTTAGGAAGATTTTTTAACCAAAGAGAGATGAACAGACAGGTGAATGGAGAAGACTACATAACAGTGAGCTACGTAGTCTTTATAGGAAACCAGATATATCAACAGTTGAGTCTTGTAGACTGCGATAGGCAGGTCATACGGCACGAATGGGGAATGAAACAAAAGTATTGAAGGTCCCCGTTGTAAAACAAGAGAGTAATGCATGAGTTAGTAGATAGTTTCTTAGAAAACCACTGCGCCTGGGATCGAGCAGCCTCTAACGGAAATGAGTACCAGCACACATATGCTTTGGGGATAAAAGAAAATAATAATAATAATAATAATAATAATAATAATCAACAAAAGAAAATTTTGATTTAATTTTGGACAAGATTTGATTGATATTTTTTTTCGGTTTATTTTATTTTTCAATAAGTTTAATGTTTATTTTACATACGTTGCGGTGGGTAACGGAAAACATTTTATTATACGCGATGTGTAAGCGAGATAAAGAGGTTACAAAACGGTATTGGAAGACATGAAAAAAAAAATGATAAAAAAGCGCAGGTGGGAGGATGATTATCCAGATGGATTATACAATTGGAGTCCTTAATTATGAGCCATGAGTTAGTAAGAAAATTGAAACGATGTATACACAAAAGTCATTATGTTTGCGCACTTGGAGATAACCCGAATGCTGCATCATTAACAGCATGTATTCTGATCTTGATCTTTCCACTCTTGTCATATTATATTAAAAACAGCTTTAAGTGACAC